>JZKD02S0519647.1:837295-849962 GCA_000966675.3 Picea glauca | reverse complement strand
TATATATATATATATATATATATATATATATATATATATATACTTGGAACTTCACTTACTTTTAACTTTTAGTTTGTAAATTTTTAAAACAAATGTCAAAAATAAATCATAAACCCTTATATGTTGCATAGAACGGGTCGTGCAATGATCACGACCCATCCATTCTTCAATTGACCACCACCCCAACGACCCGATCCATCACTTACACTAGATTACGAGATCTCAAGGGCATTTACAAAGGTAAGGAAAGACCCCAAGTTGAAATGCATTCAAGAGATACAATACAGTAGGGACCTGCTGAACACCAACAAAATCTTGTGTTCGACCGCTACCACTCTCTCACCCTCTTGCTTGCTTGATTGATTGATACGATAAGAACCCCACTATTGTCTGTATGAAAGAATTCCCAAATATCTGGTGTATGCATTGGATCGATTAAGTACGTATGCATTGGATCGGTTGAGCGCACCTCTCATGCTTGCGCTAACTCCAGATTATTGTATGTCGCACAGGAATCGCACTGTCCTTGGCTAGTGCATGGTGCCTCCATGACTTTTATAATCTGAAAAAACTTGAGGCAAGATTTATATATAGAGAGATTGGATCCTTGGAATCCAGAGTTAGGATAAATCTTACAACAAAAAACTAGGAGGAAAGTTGTGTATAGATCTATGCTTGGGTACAACAAAATAAATAATAAATAGGAAAGTTGTGTAGGTTTTCAACAAGGTTAGGATTTTGGAGTTGCAATTTGATGAAAATTTGGTGCTCTCGGAATTGATTTATAGCGGGTCACCAGCTTCTAATAGGAGAACGATATGGTCGATGAACAAGGGCGGTAAACACATCACAAAGATGAGAACGGTGTGCTCTAAATTTTCGTTGTTGCAAATGCCATGTCTCTTTGGCGAAGAAGCGATAATCCCACCAATACACTTTTGTTTGACCAAGTTCTCTATGAAGGGCATACGCTTGTTAGCAGATCATCCCCTTATAATATATCATAAGGGATATAGACTGCAAATGAGGCTTGGAACTCTATGTAAATGGATTCCAACCTTTACTGAATGTGGAATGTCTACAACCTTTACTGAATGTGGAATGTCTACAGCAATAGAATGCTTGCTCTCGACCAAAAATTGTTCAAGTATTTCCTTCATTGTGTCTATTACATTGCGAGATTCAAGTTTGGGTTTGAAGTTTCTCTAAAATCTATGTTTAGCTTGATGCATCCAATATGAACAAAGCTTCTACTCCTGGATGGAAAGACAATGTGGTTATTCTCGCCCGGAGAGAGACAGTAGACAGTCGGAAAGATAGACATAGATAGAGCACAACATGCACTATCATCTCCCTTTCTTTCCTCCCTATTAACGCTCGACCAAAAGGAGTCAGTGGAGACAGATATCGTTTCTCGACCAAAGGGAGAGTAAGGATGTGGCTGAATATGAGGCCATGATCTGGGGATTGGATACTATAAGAAAAAAATGGGTATCGGAGCTTATCCTGATTGTAGATTTGGGTCGGTTCAACTTGAATGGAACCGACCCGAATCTACAATGGTTATAGGTGAGATATTTCTTCTTTTACTCTGCATTATCAGCTCTAATGGTTGAATATGAGGCCCTGATGTAGATTTGAGTGGGTTCAACCTGAATGGAACCGGTTCTAATCTACAATTGGGTTATAGGTGGGATATTTTTTATTTTACTCCACATTATCAGTTCTAATGGATGAATATGAGGCCATGATCTGGGGATTGGATACTATAAGAAAAAATGGGGTATCAGAGCTTATCTCCATTGTAGATTTGGGTCTGTTCAATCAGAAATACAAACATTAAAGCCCAAAGAAAACTTCAAACTTGCCAAAATTAAGACTGAGATCGTAGATAAGGGTCTGAAAATGCTTCAAACTCACCAAATTAAAGTAAAAAATGTGTGAAACGTGTTGTGAATTTCCAAGTGTTGGGAAGTTGAAGAAAAACATACAATTAAAACCAGAGCATAAATGACTTATATTAAATATGCATCAAATCAAGAACAACAAACACACAATTGACACAATGATTTCTGTGAAAACCCAAATCGGGAAAAAACCACTGGGAATGATTATCAGTCTTCTTCTATTCATGGGAGAATTACAGTAGCCAACTAAAGCATACAACCATCCTCTCCTCACACAATGTACTCGCTTGCACTTGCATTGTACATTGCACTCACATTGTCCTCACATTCACATTGTGCTCACATCTATGGGTATGCTCGTATATATAACATATATCACTCAGTTACATACACTGATCATGAATAGATAACATAGTTACACGAACAGTTCATAAGTAGATTGCATGCAGGCTCATGTGCATGTGCACATGCATGTGCATGTGACAAACATGTTTCCAAAAATCTCCACCTTGACAACAATTTACCTGATATATCATGCCCTTAATTAATGCATCCATCACCTTCTCTGCAAGAGAAGCCAAACACCATCACAACTCCACAAATTCTCTAACAATATCGTTAAGTGAACATGCCTGCATGATTCACTCCAACATGGAACATTATGTCTCCATCATTAACCCGTCTAATAGACCGATGCACTTGTCCAAATATCATGAATCATAACCACAGACCAAATCATTGCAGCCATTGTAGGTGATACTTGTGCTTCTGTGTTTGAAGCACCCATTTCCATGCTCCTGACCTAGTTTTGCCATGTGTCTACTAAAAACACCAACTACTGACAACACCAACTGCATGTGAAATGTTGACCATTTCTCCATCTCAATCATCAAACTTCCTACTAGCATATAATACTCGAGACATATAACCCTTTTCTTCTTCATCAATTAGGATATAAACCTGAAGAGAAATTACAATGGAAAGCCAAAGGGATTTTTCCAGTTTCACATTATTCATACTGAATTTCCTGAGTATCTTCACCACATACTTCTGTTGTGATAACCAAGCTTACCATATTTCTTATTTCTATGTATTTCCATGCCCAAGATTTATTTTGTTGCTCCCAAATCCTTCATAACAAACGTCCTAACCAATTGAGCCAACCTGTTGATCTCAACCATGTATGTTCTTGCAACAAGCATAACATATAACACCAAGATAATAAATATACCATAAACATAATGGTTATACTCACTTCTTGTAAAATTTGGCTCACCATGAAGGAATCAAACATCTTGTACCATTTTCCTAGCATGCTTCAGGCCATACAATGATTTTTGAGTTTGCAAACAAATGTCCTATTGCAATTTTGAACTAATCGTTCTGGTTGTTCCATATTCATCCCCTTATAAAAGGAGATTCATCAAACACTATATATTTGTCCATGACGATTCTTTGGGTAGTAGGATCCCATAGTCTGCACCCCTTAACAACACCACCATATCAAAGAGCTACCCATTTGATCTGGGTCCTACTTAGAAGTCTAATATAAAACCATAAGCATCACAACCGAATAATTTCACATTTGAGTAATTACCAGATGACCTGTTCATACTTCTTCCTGAAACTTCCTGTCTTTTGCAACCGATGGTGATCGAGTTACCAAATAACACAACCGCTTCTATCCACAACTATTGTTGCAACTTGACATTACTAAACATGCCTATTCGATCCCTACTTCCTTGCAATACTTTCCAAGTTCCATGGATATGAACTTACCTTCATCATATATTCTCAAACACTTGATTTATCTTCCAACACATCAGCCTTTCTAAAGACCCACCTTTCTAAATTGGACACACTACTCCACCTCAAACTTTTCATTCGAACAACTTTGACCAAATCCGGCCAAACCGACCAAGTAAGCCTTCACCGCTTACCTCTAGACCCATTTACAATGGAGTTCACCAAGCCTTTTATAGGCTTCATTACATGCAATCCATGGACACAATACTATGGGATACTCAAAACACATCGACCCGACAAACCACCTGCTTTGACCTAAAAACAAATTTAACTCATTAACTCTTTCACCGAGTAAAGCTTAACCCAACATAAATGTCACCCGCCCCACATATTCAATCTACCTAAATCTATGTCTAGATTTTTCATAGGTGAGTTGATAAACCAGGGTTATGAATGCCTATCTAGGTCTTACAAACATATGCGCATTTACATGCAATCCATAATATTTGCAACTCCAAAGTAAATACATTTTTTTAATTTTTTATTTCACGGTGACTCAACCATCACCTCCCTAGACCTTCTATGTGAACACAGGTGGTGAGACACAACAAACAGAAAAAACTTCATCAACCATACATGTAGTTGAATTTGCTTCTATTGTGGAGTCCTCTTTGGATGTTTGTTGTCTTTTCCAACAATCCTTCTTGAGATGCCCAAATTTGCCACAAAACCAACATTTTTTCTTACCCTTACTGTCTTTTGACTTAGACCTAGCTGTACCTTTCTGATCTTTCCCTCCTTCTATAGATCGACCTCTGACCTTGTATCTTGTATCTTGAGTTTCCATAGCGCAAAACTATTCTTACCGTTGAATTTCTCCACCTCAAACTTAGAACTCTACACTTTCACCATTAGCAAAAGAAAAAACTCCAAAACCATTGCTTATAAAACAAATCCCTTTATATGGAAAAATAACCTTATACTTAAATATTGAACCCAAAAATTAATAGTGAAAAGTTTTTAAAAAATATTAAAAAAATATTTTTATACCTTCATAAAACCTTTTACCAAATCCACAAAAGTTCAACTCTTTAAAATAATATTTAATATCCTCCCAATGGAAAAATCTTTATATGGCATCACCTTTAAACATCCACTCACTCTTTAATAAGGGTGGAACTTATACTCCACCTCACCCACTTGTTTTATTGAAAAACATTAAAGGCCATGACCATGTCACCCTTAATAAGACAAGAAACCTTTTACCCTTTGCAAAACTTTAGTTTATACCACTCGAATAATTTTTAACCATGCAAAACGTTTTCTTAAAGTTCGATGCTCTTCTATGGGTGGGAAGTTAGCACTAGTTTGATATCAATGCTCCTTTATTATGAATGGGGGAGCGTCGATTTGTCGACGCTCTGTGGTGCATAAACTTGGTGTTTTGATTTTACAAAAATTGGTATTTCTCATGTGTGAGAGCGTCAATGCACCTCTAACACTGCCTAGGGAGTGTTGATGACCTGAGACACTCAATCATGTCTCTAACACTTAATCATGCCTTCTTGTGCTCTCTGGAGACCTACATGCAATTCGTGTTGGCTCACCTGCGACACCTACTCCATTCACCTTAGCTCTGATACCATTGTTGGGCAGCGGAAGAAAAACATAGCATTAAAACTAGAGCATAAATGAGCTATATTAAACACACATCAAACCAAGAACAACAAACACACAATTGACATAGTGATTTATGTGGAAACCCAAATTAGGAAAAAACCACGGGCAATGATTATCGTTCTTCTTCTATTCAAGGGATAATTGTAGTTGCCAACTCAGGCATACAACCATCCTCTCCTCACACAATGTACTTGCATGCACTTGCATTGTACATTTCACTCACATTGTCCTTGCATTCACATTGTACTCACATCTATGGGTATGCTCATATATATAACATATATCACTCAGTTACACACACTGATCATGAATAGATACCATAGTTACACGAACAATTCATACATAGATTACATGCACACGCATGTGCATGCACACGTGCACGTGCATGTGCATGTGCATCTGCATGTGACCGCATGGAAAAATTCGTTGGCATGTTTCCAATACCAAAGTCCAAGGGTGATACGAACTTCAAACGAGGTAACTATGCTTCACTTTCCTCTATACTATTTTTTCTTTAGCCAAAGCCTTTCGTATTAAAGAACATGTATCTTCTGCTTATATTGATAGTGAAGTGTCATGAGAGGAGCAAGTCAATGTCAACACTGTTTTATTTTTATCATAATTAGCATAAGGTGTAAAGTCTTATGAGTAAAAAACTTAAAAAATTTCAAGATATAAAATCCTAACTCTAAAAGATGATGTGGAAAAAGAAACTCAGTCCCCAAGATGCTAAATGATATGCTAATTTATCATGGTTATAATTTTTGCATACAAATTCCATTTATGATCTTTCTTGGACAGTTACAAAGCTTAATTCACTATGTTTGTTTTTGGTAGGGCACACAAGGTTTAACTGCCTAGATTGCATGTCATATGTCAACTATAAAAATGCAAGGGAAATGCCCAAAATTGTGTTAGAAGTTTGAAACCTAAAAAATGTACTAGAACTACCAAGATGTGGAACCTTAATGAAATTGGTGGATGACCACCAATATCCTCATGGATCAGATTCACCTTGGAATTCAAGGTGCTTGTGGGGTCTAGGTCTATCCACCTGTTCTCGATTTCCTTTTTTTTTACACTTGTCCATTGGAATGGTTGAACCTCTTTGACTTTGTAACCCTACCCATTGTTTTTTTTTGGCCACCTCTATTGTTTTTTTTCCTTTCCGTTATATGTTTTCTTATTAAAACTAGGAAAATGGATTCATTTTCAACATTTACGAACATCTACCTTGGCATACTTAAAAACAGTCCCTTTATGATAGGCACTACAATATACTCTGCCTACTTATACAATAATTAGATGGATGTTGTAAAGTTCCCACTCAACATGATGGAAAATCTATGAGATATTGTTGGAAAAATTATCAATAAAAGGGTATGGGATGGAGAGTAGAGTAAGAGGTCAATAGACTATTGTAAACCAAGAAGATATCAGAAAATGAAGAAAAGAATGACAAGTTATGGTCCAATGGTTGGGTTCAATCACTTACTTGTTTCCATCATGACTAAAAGCCTCCATTTTGTTATAATCAATGGCATTCAAATCCATTATAATTGTATTCACAACTTTTACAATGACTTGACATAGAGGCATAAACAACACCCATGTCGATTGTCCTCCATTATCTTTATTGTTTTTGAAACATAGTACTAACCCACAAATTATGCCTCAGAAAAGTGTATAAATAAGATGATACATCAAGATTATTTCAATAAGAGAAATTAAATTTTTATTATTAGAACCCTTTTTGAGTAAAATATGAGAAGAATCCTTATCCTTTGAAAAAATTATTTTGGGAAGAATGCTCAATAGGAGGGATCAATTGCAATGTAACATACCCATCCACCCATAGGCTGAGCCACGTTACTTCAAGAACGCAATTCAACAAATGATTTTGAATTTTGATAACAATTAATTAATGAAGAAGCATAAAAGAAACACAATAACATCACATGCAATAATCCAGATTCATGCTAGACTTTAAAAGAATTCTTAATCATGTCATGCAAAATAATAACCGACAAGAAGGAACATTATAAATACACATATCAAATATAATAATCAATAAATAATGCAAATAAATATACAAGAAGAGAAACACATGAGAGAGAGAACTTATCATTAATAAAATTAATCACCAATTGGATACAAACCAAGGATGTTCCACCCAACCTTAGACACTATTGTTCCAAGTCTCAACAATAGGTCACCCCTGATCCAGGCCTATGACCCCACAAGGATGAGTCTTAGTATGAAACTCAGTTTCCCAAATGAGTCAACAATCAAGCTTTCACAAGTTTCTCAAACACACAACCAAAAATCTAGTTTACCATCTCTCTTCCCCTTCATCCTACATCACTCAAAGAGAATTAACCCCCTTCATTGCCACATAATCCCCATGGGGGCTTCACCCCATTGACCAATATATTATCATGTTCATTCATAAAGGGTTTTTTTTAATTGTGAAAAGTAAGGTCAATATATTGTAGGTATTGGNNNGTGCGGTGTCAATGGATTTATAAGTATTAGTGGGGTGTGAAAAGGGGCATCTAGTTAAAATAAGGGTTTATTTGATTGGAAATATGTGTTGGGAGGGGGTTCAATAAAAGGATTTTGGGAGGTATTTATCAATATATAGTGAAATTAGGGGTATTCTTTAATATCCCACGAATGCAAGTGCTATTTCATAGGTTCATTGAGTGAAGACCCTGTGACAATCCCTTAGTTGTCCACATATTTTGAGGGCTCCAGTCCTTTTGGCCAGAAAATTTCAATGTTGGAACTCTCAAGATTCATATTTGTGTACAAGGTTTAGCACATGCCATTGCATCTTAGGCATACATGCACCAATTCATCACTGGAATACACTAGTAATCACTACAACTAGCCAACCATGGATGATTACCTCCAACAATTCATTTTCCTTTCTCTAATCAAACACAAGAATGAGTGATAAGAGAAAATGAATGATGAACCAAATGATGAGAAACCCCCAAACAACCGAAAAGAGTGGTTTATATATTTACATGGAAAATTAAGAACTACATGGGTTGCCCCCAAGAAGTTCATGTAACCACTTTTTCCAAATAAAAGCAAGATGTGTAAAAAAAATATAACAGAAAGATGTATCCCCTTTATCCCCCTCTCTCCTGGAGTCACAATCCCTTAGAAATCTTGTCGTTGTCTTTCTTGCAACCACCGATGTATTTATTATTTTCTATGTCCAAATTATTACATTTACTAAGTACTCTGCCCCTTTCAAATAAATAAAATTAATTATTAATCTGGGGTCTCAAAACTGGGGTATAACATTCCCCTCCACCTTATTTTGGCACTGTACTCAGTGCATATACAAAACATAAATCAAAATTTCAAATTTCTTCAAAAAATCATGTCTACTCTATCTGCATAGCATTTTCATTCTCCCAAGTAACATCTTCAGGACCATAGCAGGTTCGCTAAACTTTTACCAGTTTTATGACTCGATTCTGAATAAATTTTACTTTTCTATCCAATATGTGCATCGACTGGACCCAAAAGTCTCCTTCTGGCTCCACCTAAATCAAATTCCAATGAATAACATGGTTAGGATCATGTACATACTTTTTCAACAAAGAGAAATGAAATACATTATGCACATTCATAGAAGGAGGCAATGCAAGGATGTATGCAAATGGCCCTATTCTATCCAATATCTCAAATGGACCACAAAATCTAGTTCCTAGGTTTGTATAGTTTCCCAGCTTCAATAATCTCTTCTTGGGATTCACTTTCAAAAGCACATGTTCTCCCACTTTAAATTTTTTAGTTGTCCTCTTCTTATCTGTATAAATCTTTTGTCTATCTTGTGCTACCTTAAAATTATGTTTAATTTTAACCATTTGGTCTTTCATATTCTTGAGTTATTCTTGCACAAAGTAATACTTTATCTGTTGGGTTGTCCCAACTCACTGGAGTATTGAATTTTCTACCATACAAAACTTCAAATGAGATCATATTCAACGAATCTTGATACCCATTATTATAGGAAAACTCAACCAAATGTAAGTAATCCTCCCACTTAGATGCTTTATCCATCACATAGATTCTCAATATGTCTTCAATCACTTGATTGAATATCTCTGTCTACCCATCTGATTGTGGATGGTATGTTGTGATAAAGTTTGGATTTGTACCAAATCCTTTAAATAATCCTCTCTATAAATTTGAAGTAAACTTTGTGTCTCTCTCTGAAACAATTTCCTTAAGTATTCTATGCAACCTAGCAATTTACTTCATGTAAATTTACACAGTATTAACTATTGTATGAGTCATTTTTACAGGGAAAAAATGATCAACCTTTTTCAATATATCAATCAATGCCATTATTGAATCATTTTTCCTTGTTGTCTTGGGAAACTTAGTGATAAAATCAATGGTTACCACTTCCAATTTCTTCTCTAGAATTGGTGATGGCTATAGCAATCCCGCTGGATATCTATGTTATTCTTTCACTCATTAACATTCCATACATCTAACAATGTAATCAATAAGATACTTCTTCATTCCATGTCAAAATAAATGGTTTCGTACTGCTTCAATTGTTTTTTGGTAACCAGGATGCCTAGCATATGAAACATTATCCATTTCTTTTAATACAAAATTCCTAATTTCTTTAGAACCATGACCACAAGTTGTTGTAATCAATGGGACATGATGCCTTTGAACAACAAGTTGTTCTCTTATGATAATCCTGTGTAACATTTCTTACATGGTGCTGGCCAAAATGTCCAGTTTAGCTTCTAAAGATTTCAGCTGCTCCTTTGATAGTTTCTTCCTTTCTTCTGCCTTCAGCCTTGACCTTTTGATCAAAAAATTGGTTTCCACACTAATTGCACTGTCTTGCATCTGCTTGAGTGTTATGGTGTTTCTTTTCCTTAGATGAAATGCCATCTCTGGATCAAAAGCATCTGGGTAGCGTAAGAGAGTTGAACCAGGAGGTGGTCTTGTATCAGCAGGCATGGAATTGTACACTTTTGTTTTTAAGTTTTAATTAACCCTGTTTAAGTTTCAGTGCTTCGGAAAATCGGACTTCAAAGATTTCAGGATATGATGAAAGGTAAATGTCTGAAATCCGAAGCGCGAAGTCCTTAATAATATTTGACTAAGATTAACTTAATTAATTAAGATTTAACATTTCGGCATTTTAATGCTTCGTAGATACATGAGTTAGCTCTTTGTTATATTTCTGAAAGTCCACTACCCATAGTGACGTGTCGAATATGATGTCATTTCAGATGACGTGTCGAGACCAGGGGGTGGCACGTATTACTTAGAGTCGTATGAATATTCAGAAAAAAACGGTCATAAATGGATGCCACGTGTCAACCTAGGGAAGACTCGAAAGATACATGTGTACTTATGACTTGAGTCCTTTAAAAGTTGATGAAAAGGTGATAACAAACACCTTCAAGTTTCGAGACTTTAACCGTGAAGACCCTTCGCAACACACAAAGTGTGAAACTCTGAAGAAACCTTTAGTAATTTGACTCTTTAACAATCAAGCAGCTCCAAAACTTGAGAAAAAAGGGGATCGTTCGATCAACTGAGGAACTTTCTCAACGACGAATATCATGTGTGCCTTATGACTAGAAGTAAATTTGATTTAAACATTCAAAAGTTGATTTCTGAGTCATTATTTAGTAAAGATGAAGTTCAAGCAAGTAAAGCTCAAGGTTTAGGATTATATGTGTTCCAACAGAAGTAATCTGATTGCTTTTAGCTTATGCATGCTCCCAAAATATTAAAGTCTATGAGATGGATGTGAAATCAACTTTTCTGAATGGAGAACTTGAAGAAGAAGTCTACATTGAACAACCAAAAAGATTTCAGTTGTCAGAGAACGCAAATTATGTGTGTAAATTGAAGAAGGCCTTATATGGTCTAAAACATGCTCCTAGAGCATGGTACTCTAGACTGGATAAATATCTACAGCAGGCAGGGTTTAGAAAAGGAAGTGAAGACAACAACCTCTACATCAAGGTAACTCAAGAGAGTATTTTATTAATTGAAGTTTATGTTGATGATATTATTTTTGGAAGTACATATGACAGGTTAAGCCAGAAATTTGCAAAGGATATGTAGAATGAATTTGAAATGTCATTACTTGGAGAACTATCCTTCTTTCTAGGTCTTCAGATACGTCAAATCAACCAAAGAATTTTTATTTCTCAAACCAAGTATATCAGAGAAATGCTAAATAGGTTCAGAATGGAAGATTGCAAACCAGTTACCACTCCTATGCAAACCATTTGCAAGTTGAGAAAAGATGATGATTCAAAGTCTACAGACCAGAGGAAATACAGGTCAATGATTGGTAGCTTACTATATGTGACAACATCCAGACTAGATGTAATGCAGGCAGTTGGACATGTGGCACGATTTCAAGCAGCACCAAAGGAATCACATGTATTAGCAGTGAAGAGGATTTTCAGATATCTCAAAGGAATAAAAGAGTTTGGATTATGGTATCCAAAAAGAAAGGATCTATCACTTATTGTTTACATAGATGCATATTGGGCAGGTTGCATTGATGACCGACAAAGCACCAATGGAGCAACGTTCTACTTGGGTGAGTTTTTAGTATCACGGTTAATGTTGGGGTCCTATAAGCATAGGTAACCTGATTTTTCAGCTACTTATTTGGCATTTCCCCCTTGATGAAGACATCTGGCTTCTTTGGCTCGGTTGATTCCATTTCCCCCTCCATCCATTTCGCTTGATCCTTCATCACCATGCCCGATCCTTCGTCACCTTGTTGCACCCTTCAATCCCTTATCCTTCACTCTTCACCCCTTCTCCATTTTCGTCCCTACATTGCAATAAAAAAGCTTAGGATAAAACATTAGGTTAGTAGTTAGATCAGACTTGTTAATAATAAATTAATTATTGATTAATTAATTAATAATTAATAATTAAGTTAATTTGTTTAATTTAATAATTAGGTTAGTTTATTAGAATAAAACATTAATTAAAAAATTACATAAAATATTAAATAAAAACTATAATTAAAAAAAACAAAACATATAAAACATATAAAAAACATACATAAAAATAAAATAATAATATAATACATTAATTAAATTAAAAATAAAATAAAATAAAAAACTAAAACTAAACAACACATAATAAATAAAACGTAATTTAAATAAACACATAGTAAAACAAAACTAAAAATGAAAAACAAATATTAAAAAAAAACATAGAACAAAAAATTAAAACAAAACGAATAAACAAAACATAGTATCCTAAGTTCTACCCACCACATTTCCTACATGTAGCTCGGACCC
>JZKD02S0519647.1:808193-837287 GCA_000966675.3 Picea glauca | reverse complement strand
CCCTCACGTCACATCAACACCAAGGGGGTCTGAGAAAGTGGTATTGGGAGGGACACTTGTCACCCCCTGGTGAACTCGGACCCCCTTCCCAATACCACTTACCACTTTAGGGGGGTCGAAGAAAACTGCTTTCCCCTGCAAAACTGTCCTCCCCCAAATTCACAAAACCACCTTTTTTGCAAGTTTGACCAGTCTGTTTCCGAAGGTGATTCCAGGCAAATGGAGACGAATTCTCAAAATCTGAGAGATTTTTTTGTTTCGTACGGGTTGACAAACAAAAACATCTCCCATAATTTACACATAGGCCATGAGCAGGGAGAATCGAAGCCATCTTTTAGCCTTGTTTTTCAGTTTTTCTTTTTTTTAGTTTTAGTCCTGATTTTACAGGAGTTGTTTCGGCGAACTGAAGATGAATTTGAAAAACCCGAAAGCGGTTTTTGTCTAGAATATTCTCATCTACAATAACCTCTTTCATTTTATACATAGGTTTTACCGTTTGGGAGAAATGAATGTTTGAGCTGACCATTTTTTTCAGCAGTTTGACCTGTCTTTCATGGTGGACAGTTCCGGATTTTTAGGAATTCGTTTCTATTTTTGGACGAGGTTGTTGAATTCGACTTCCTAAGATTGACGGATGATATTTCTTATATATTCATGTAATTTTAATGCAAGAGGGTTGATCATTGGGGACCATGATTTAATTTGTATCAGAGCTCACAGAGCCTCCATGGATTCATTTTTTTAGTAATACAATGCTATGTTGTAGGATTCTTGTGACTAATTTGACTGGTGATGTGCATCCCTCTCTGTAAATTTGTTTTCTTGTTATCACAAATTAATTCCTACCTCTGAATTATTCCTAGAAGATTAAGAGAAGAAATGGTTTAAAGTACCCTCTGCCTCTGGCTTGGTATAGTTTTTATGTTTTCCACTGAAGATTAAACTCAAAATTCTTAGTTTCTCCATGTTTAATTGGATTTCTTAATCTGTTCCATCTCTCCCATTTCATTTATATCAAGAGATACAGTGATTTGTCTACCTTTCCCTGCCATATTAGTCTGTTATGATATGAATTTGATCCATTCTAAGATGTGACTCCATTTCCCATGGACCTCTTTTCTTGTTCCAGCCAACAAATTTAAAAAAAAAAAAAAACAAACCCCTATACTTTAATAACTACTAGCCTAACATCCAATCCAAACAAAGCTAGATCAGACAGAGAGAGCCCTCTCTGAGTCTTCGAGGGATAGATATAGGAATCCAAGTGGTTTGATGTTGCCTCTGTGATTGCCTCCACAACCTTGGGAAAATTAGAGGGTGATAAAATAGTGGTGACCATACCGGGGAACCTTCCTCAGAAATCATATCAAGTTCCAGATCTGGTTACTGATGGTGGACAGTGACCAGACACAAGAAAGCCAAAATCGTCTACCTAGTGACTCTAATCAGCTCTAGATCAGTTCCAATTCAAAGACTCCATTGGAGGAAGAACCTGAAACATGACCATAACATCTAAAAATAGCAGGTACTTAAGCTGGAAGTTTATCTAAGATATGATAGGTTTTATTTTTAATTATTTCTTTCCTTCTCATGATCCTGATCCAAATCATACTACCAAAATATATGAAGAGCATGTTCAACCTAATGAACCTCAAGAGGTCAATCCTAGCATTACAATCCCTGTACATACTCCTACACTTGTAAAAAACCGAGATATATACAAGACTCTTGTCTTACCTCCCATACTCCATGATTTCTTTACCGACTACTTCCAATATCTTCCCAGATTTAACGGAGAATATGGCTACATCATTGCTGAAAAACACATTCAAGGTTTTGAAAATTATCTTGACCTTTTTGAGGTGGAACAAAGTGATTTTAGTATTAGGCTTTTTTCTTTATCTTTGAAAAGTAGAGCTAAGAGATGGTATAAAGATCTGCCAACTGCAAGCATCAATGATCTCAATCAGTTTGTGAATGTTTTCTTGGATTAATGGGTGATCAAGAGGAATCCCTTCCTCATTTTGGAAGAATATGATCACTTGAAAAGACAACCAGGAGAAACAATGCAACAATTTTCAATTAGATTCAATCAAGTGTACAATTCCTTGCCTATCGATACAAGACCACTTGTTTAGCTCTCTTACACTACCCAGATGCTTTTGATCCACAGATGGAATTTCAGCTAAGGGAAAGAAACACCATAAAAATCAAGGAGATGCAAGATAACGCAATTAGTGTGGAAACCAATTTGTTGATCAAAAGGTCAAGGTTGAAGGCAAAAGAAAGGAAGAAAATATCAAAGGAGCAGCCGAAATATTTAGAAGATAAACTGGACATTCTGGCCAACACCATGGAAGAAATGTTACACAGGATTAGCATAAGAGAACAACTTGTTGTTCAAAGGCATCATGACCATCATGTCCCATTGGAACATCGTGTCCTATTTTTATGCATAAATAATCCATCTTAGTTCATCTCATACTCTTTATTTTTTTGTTTTAAACCTTTTTTTACATGTAGGTAATGTTGGTCTGTAAGAACAACATTCATAGTTCTACTCTTTAAATTTGACTGATGCATACTAATGGTTGTAGCATGCATGCCATTCATCCTTCTACTGAGTGCATCAACAACTTTTTTTATTTTCCTTTAATAATCTTGATGTCAAAGTTGTACTTAATTAAAAATTCTATCCATATGGTATGCATGGCATTCAAAATTGACTTTTCAAAATATATTTTAGACCATTATGGTATGTCCTTAATTCAAACGTATTTCCTATGAGATAATGCCTCCACATATTCAATGCATGAACTATGGAAACAAGCTCCAAATCATGTGTGGTATAATTCCGCTCATGTTATTTAAGTTTTCTCGACTCATAACTAATGACATGGCCATTTTGAGTGAGGAATCCACCAAGTCCTTCCTTGCAGACATTTTTACATACCACAAAATTCTCATTTTGGGTCAACAATATTTAAAATAGATGCAATAATAAGTAGTTGTTTCAACAAATGAAAATTATCTTCACACTTTGTTGTCCATTCAAATTTGATTCCATTCTTTTGTAAAGAAGTGATTGGATGAGAAATTTTAGAGAACCCTTTTATAAATCTCCTATAGTATCTAGTTAATCTCATGAAGAATCTGAATTTTGAAACATTCCTGGGTGATGACCATCCTCTAATGGCTTCAATATTCTCTGGATATACTGTTATACCTTCTTCTGAAATAATGTGCCCCAAATAATGGATCCATTCTTGGTAAAAATAAAACTTGCTTATCTTGGAATAAAATTGATGTTCCCTTAGAACTTGCAACACCAACCTCAAGTGATGTTTGTATTCTTCTTCATATTTAGAACAGATAAGTATGCCATCCAGAAAAATGTTGAAAAACTTATCCAAATAATTTCTGAATATGTCATTCATTAAGAACATAAAGATAGTTGGTGTATTGGTCAGTCAAAATGACACTACTACAAATTCATAATGTCCCTACCTAGTTCTAAAGGTTGTCTTACTAATGTCTTCTTCCTCGATTCTTACCCGGTCATATCTTAATCTCAAGTCTATCTTTGAAAGTATATATTTCCCCTATTATCTGATAAAAGAGATCATCGATTATCGGTAGAGAGTATTTGTTATTTACATTGGATTTATTTAGCTATCAAAGGTCAATACATAGCCTCAATGTTTCATCCTTATTTTTGAGAATGAGTATTGGTGCTCCCCAAGGTGAAACACTTGGGCTTATGTACCCTCTCTTGAACAACTCTTCTAACTTCATATGTAATTATTTTAATTATGGTGTACTCATTCTATAATGATTTTTTCATATTGGGGCATCCGCTAATAGTAAATCAATAAAAGAATATATCTCCCTCTTGGGAGACGATTCTGATATTTCTTGGAATACATTTTCAAACTCTTGCAATACAAAAAAATCTTCAAGGATTGGACCTTTTTTCTTTTTTGGCTCCTCCACATGAGTTCCAAACAATTGACATCATTTCATGAAACGTCTCTTCAGCTGTAAGGCAGAAATATCCCTTATATAAATGGGTCTTAGAATTCCTTTCACAATGCTTTGTTTTCATTCTTCGTCGATACATGTAAATGTCTTGTTATGGAAATCTAGGAAAACATGATGCTTGTCCAACCAATCCATTTCAATCAGGATATTATAAGATCCTAATGGTATGATATTCAAATCAATATTAGTACTCACTCCATTCATATTTATTGGATAACCTCTAACAATGTCATTGATTGTTCTTTTGCTTCCTGGGGCTAGCTGAACCAAACTTGATTTTTCAAGCTTAATTTTCTCCAAATGTAATATGTCCACTATTTTAGGATCAATGTAACAATGGATTCCTCCTGAATTAATTAAACTATAACTATGACAATTAATGATCTTACCAAGTACACTTCAATCATATGGGATCAGTGTTTTGCTTGTTGATATTCTAAGGTTTCATATATTCTTGGAATATTTATGACCATGTATTCTACTGCAGTACCCTCTTGGATGTTATGCATAATATTCATTTTTTATTCTCTATGAAGGAAATCCTTGTACTTGTGATATTGTTTGCATCCCCAACATTTGATTGGTGGTATTTACCTTTTTCCCAAGGAGTATTCTCTCTTGGATTCATCCTTAGTAGAATTATCTTGTTTATTTTTATTAGGACTCTTTCTCTTGAATGGATGTTTGAATATGTTCCTTCTCTGATCATATTTTTTTTTTTTCTTATCCTTCCAAGATTTATGCAAGGATTTTCTGCCATTGCCTTGCTCATATGAGTACTTAGCCTTCCTAATTGACTTTGTCAAAGTCATGGGCTCATCATATTGAATCTTCTCTTTATAAAATGATGGAATTCCACTCAAAAACCTATAAATATTCACCTTCTCATCCTTGATAAATCCCACATACTTCAACAATCACAAGAACTTATTTTCATATTCTCCCATGGTCATGCTTCCCAACCTGAGTTCAAAAAACTCTTTCATATTCCTCTCATAGAAGTTCTATAAAAGATAATATAAGTTTTTAACTTGTGAGGTAAAGCAATGCATACAAATTCTAATCAAAAGAGAAATTAATCAATGAATCACACATATAATACACATATATTTACGTTGGAAACCCTTAACCTTGAGAAAACCATCATTCCTTGGTGTCACACCTCTCAACTCTTCATTGTATTAATTTCACTATTTGCAATACAACATATGAAATATTTTAGGTATCCCGCAACTAACAAAACCTTGATCCGTTAATCCAAGATTAATTTTAGAAAACTGTTAAAAATAGAAAAAAATGCTAAAATAACAAAAACTGAGCAAAAACCATTTGGGGTTCTACCTAGAACCCTATCGGCTTTGGGATACCACCCAGTGCTGGAAAATCCATGTAATGAGGGGGACAGGATTCTTCCCCCCCTTGAGACCCCCCTAGGAAAGTGTATAACATTGAGGCCCTCAAAGAGAGAAGGGGGTAGGGATCATTGGACACAATCAACAAATCTGGCGCACTTCCACACACACATGAAAAAAATATAACACCTAACCAACAAATACTCCTTCTAAAAATATCTCTTTAAGTACTTCCAGGTGATCCTACTCTGATTAATGTGTTCAAATTGCTTTAATTGATCTTGCCACATAGCAACTTTTCCATGCAAATGGTATATGACAATTCTAGCTTCTAAGTTAGATGAGTAGTTGTGCAACTGAAAATACTTCTTGATTCCAAGAAACCAAGCTTCAAAGTTATCTTCCAGTTCTCTTTCACCATCAAAGGATGGTGGCTTAAGATTCCTCAAATCTCCTTGCAAGCTATCCAATTCATGTCTTTTTCTTTGGTGCCTAGCATGAGGCACTTATGGAGTAGATATAGATGCATAAAATTTCCTTGTTGAGTAAGGAGATGAGTGACGTCTATGAGTTATTCTAGCTCTTCTTGAATGACCAATTCTTTTGTAGTTATCTCTTCTGTCATGTTGTCTTCCTTCTTCCTCATGTCTTGAGTCTGATCCATTCTTTGCTTGGCTCTGCAACTGATTTAGGATTTTCATAATTTGAGCATTTATTTAATTTTTTTCTCTCATCATCTTCTTATTTTTTTTTTTAACTCTGCACTTCTATTCCCAAGCTTCTCACAATCTCTATTAATGTTTTTGGCTCCCCTCTGCTCCAATTCACATTTGATTTTGTCTCTACATTACCGAGACTGATATTTTGAACTTTGGCTTCTCTCTCACAACTAAAGTATCCCTCTTCTTCTTCCATGTCCCAAATCTGCATTCTTATCTTGAACTTATATTTTTATATCATCTAACTCTACAAAATATGCAAGCAACCATTTTTGTTAGAATTATGCATATTATAGATTTTTTTTCAACTAATGCTACATGTCCTTTTTTTTTTCTCAACTCATAAATAATTACATCATAGTTATACAAATTCTAATCATTATAGATTATTCTCCTCTAAATCATCTCTCCAACGACTATACTCATGTCCGATTTTGAGTTGTGAGTGAAAAGTTACAACATTCATAGGTTGTAAATTTCCACTCACTTAATGCTACATAAATATCTTTGTTACTTTTTGAGAAATTTTAGTTCCCAATTCAAAATTTTGGGTGAATATATGTGGTATTTTCCTCAATACCTTTCCAATGACTATTCATTTACTCAAATCTGAGCTTTGAACAAAAATTTATGGTCTGAATAAGTTTTGATTGTTTTTCCCAATTTATCTTTGTATGTTCCAAGTGTCTTATTTCCCTTCTTGCACATTTTCACATACTCAGATCCCAAATATGGACACATAGCTGTATTCTATGGTTCATAATATTTTCATAGAATGATTTTGTTCCTCAAATGGACTTCTAAACAAGGAGTTATTCCTTTTGGAAGTAAACTTGTGCCAAAATTTTAACTTAATTGTTTCAGCTGTAACTTTCTCATACGAGCTTTGTTTTGCACCTGAAGTAGCTTGTTGGATAGATATCTCAAAGATATTCTATTTAATATGTAGAGACAGTTCTTTTGTGGGTTTTGTTTTCCTAAAATTTTTATTTATACCTTCAAAATCGCCCGACAAGTTCATCACCTTCCAAACCTAAAAAAAATCATAGAAATTTCATTATTTTCCTATTATAACAACCCTTTAATTTTCACAGTCGATCTCAAATTAGAAGAAATATGGAGAATTGATCCACTCTCTATTAACGATCGACAATCAAATATTTCTTTTGTAACCCAAAATTTCCCACTGATCTCCCAGACTCCCGATCATTGACAAATTTTATTCACAGAGAATTTTTTTTCCCACGAATCTCACCAATCCCTGATCATCAACAATTAGCCATTGATGAATTCCATTGATTACTAACTTAGTTATGATTTCTCCAAATCCTGACCATTGGCTATCAACTATCTCTTGTCCAATGTGGAAACTATGCTAACATGGCATGACACGTAGATGATGACATGGCATGAGACGTCATTGTGAGGCATTAATTTGGCTGACATGGCATGAGACGTCATCGTGAAGAATCAATTTGGATGACATGGAATGAAACGTGGATGTTGACATGGCATAGCACGTCATCCTTGTATTTCCTTCACCGACAATCAACAATTTCTCTCAGAAGGTTTGAACATCACATTGATTCTATCGATCCTCCCAACTATCACCCATCGACAATCAAAGATTTACTTTGGATGCATGAACCTTCATCGAATTATGTTGATCTCTGAATATTGGACATTGACGATTGAATATTTCTTTTGGCTGAACCAAGTCTTCTCCAAAATAACCGATATGACCATGGACCATTGGTGAATTCCTTTGGTGAAATTTAACACTTAGAAATTTCGACCAAACCCCAGGTGAATCTGGGCCATCAATCTCCCACTCAAAATGATCTCATCTGTTGATTATGTTTCAACCTTCCAACGACCGAAAATGAATCTAGACCATCGATCAATATCATTTTCCCAACCACTGAAAATAAATCCCGGTCCTCAATATGGTAACTTTGCCAAACTTAGAAAACATTAGAATTTTTAAAATTTATTACAATGAATCTGGGTCATTGATATCGATATCAAATGTGATCTTGGTTGTTAATTCGTTAAACTCTTTCCAGTGTTGTAATGACCATTATAACACGAAATTTGACTTTGCAGGTCAAATCTAACTCTGTAATCTTGCCCATTGACGCCATTAAACATCTTAGACAATTATGGGTTATTTAAAACTTTAATTTTCTCACAAATTTGGGGATTTCACTCTGGTTCTCCATCATTTTCCCCCAAATTCGCTAAGACATAAATATGAAACAACGAGTTTGTCTAATTCGCAGTTGCCCTAGGCCATACAAGTTTGATGTTTGAACCAAAGGCTCTAATATCACTCTCTAACGTGCCCAACCACCTATAGGCTGAGCCACACTACAAGAATGCACTTCAAGAACTAATTTTGAATTATGGTAACAATTAATTAATAAAGAAACATAATAAAAACTCATGAAATAATCAAGACTCGTGTTATACTTTACAATAATGCTTAATCATGGCATGCACAATAATAAATAGTAAACATGCTCATTACAAATACATATATGAGCGATAATAATTAATATACAACATAAATAAATATACAAGCAAAGAAACACATGACAAAGAATACTTATCTTTAATAAAACCAATCACCAAATGGTTGCAGACGAACGATGTTCCACCCAACCTTAGACACTATTGTTCCAAGTCTCAACAATGGTCACCCCCGATCTAGGGCTATGAATACACAAGGATGGGTTTGAATCTGACAATCTACTTCCCAAACTAGTAAGCAATCAATCTATTACAGGTTTCTGAAACACTCAACCAAAAATCTATTTTACCATATCTCTTCCCCTTGAACTTGCACCACCCAAAGAGAATGAACCCCCTTCACTACCACGCAGTCCCTTAGGATGTCCACCTCTTTGTAGGGCTCAAGTGCTTCTGGTTAGGAAATATCAATGTTGGAACTCTGAGGATTCACAACTATGAACAAGGCTTAGCACATGCCAATGCATCTCAGGCATACATGAACCAATTCATGGATGAAATACACTAGTAATTACTACAACCATCCATCCATGGTTTCTTACCTCCACCAATTCATTTTCCTTTCCCCAAGAAAAATCAAAATGAGCAAGAAGAGTGAATGAATGAGGGACCAAATGATAAGAAACCCTAAAACAACCCAAAATAGGGGTTTATATATTTACATGGAAAATCAAGAACCACATGGGGTTCGTCCGAAGAAGTCCATGTAACCAATTTTCCCAAATAAAACTAAGCTGGGTAAAAATATGTATAATAGAAAGACTTATCACCTTTAGTGTCTTTTCTCATGGAATCATAGCCCCCTATAACTCTTGTCCTTATCTGTCTTGCAGCCAACGATGTATTTTATTATTTGTAATGTTCAAAGTATCACTTTTCTTAAGCACTACGATCCCTTTCAAATAAAAAAAATACATTATTAATTTGGGGTCTCAAAACCGGCGTATTACACGCAATCCCAAAATAAATATTATTCATTACATTGAATTTTAACTTTCTTTCCAACCTATTTGCATCAAGAAGTTGGGGAAACAATACCCTTAGAATGACTTTGTTGTACATACAATACCCAACTTGCATTGCTTACCCACTATGTGAAAACCTCCTTTATCAATAGCACATCTACATCTACATCTACATCTTCACTTTACACTTTTTTCCTAGTAATGATCCATTTCCATTAACAAATAAGGAAAATAAAAACAACCTTAAAACTTAAAAAAAAAAAAAAACAAATAAATAAAAATGATATTAAAAAAAAACACAAATAAATGAAAAAGTTGTCAAAGACTCTAACACACCTAAGAATGAGATCACTTATTAGACTTGACAGACCTTAACGACATCTATACTCACATAACTAGATAAATGCAATGCTACAATTAATTAATGACATCACTTATTACATCATTGGATAAATGCAATGTTACACTTAATGACATAACTTATTATCCAATGCAATGTTACACTTAAGAATGACATTACTTATTAGACTTGATAGATCTTAAGGGCATGTATACTTGCATAGCTAGATAAATGCAATGTTACGAATGACATAGGTAAACAATATGCTCTTCATTAACAAAAACTACCCTTACATATTAAGGAAAAACCTCACATTTTTTAGATTATAATGACATAGGTAAGCAATATGCTTTTCATTAATAAATTAACTACTCGTAAACATTAAGGAAAAACCTCATATTTTTTAAAATTATAACAAAATTAACCGATAAGGGTTAAATAATCAGATCAATATAAAAAAATTAATAATTGTATTCTTTTTCATCTCACCGTTATTACTAAAAAATTGTATTAATAGAAAGTTGTTACTATTGTCCTTGCTTGTCACGAACTAATAAAAAATAACTTTGTGCCAACTACCATTAAAGTATGGACCATTATTTTTTGAGTTTATAAAATCACTGACTAGCAATGATTTGTGGATGGCAAATTAATTGAGTTTATAAAATCACTAACTAGCAATGATTTGTGGATGTCAAATTAATTGAGTTTATAAAAGAATTAGAAATGATTTGTTGAGGTTTTGAGGAAGACCATCTCACATATTTGATCTAGTCTTTAATAATTCATGCCAAACGTTAAGTGTATAATAATGAGTTAGTCATTACTGAGTTAAACATTGAATCATTATTAAAATTAAATATTTACTCACTATTAATTCATTAATCGATTAATTGATATTAAAGGATAATCTATACCAAAGAGCACTATTATAACAATGAATTAAATGATAATCTATACTAAATGACACGAGTATAGCAATGAAGGTCGAGGGCATGACACAGAAGTTCAGAGGATTTTCCAGTTGAGCTTTGTCGTGTATAAATTGTTGGTGAGGAGCTGTTGGAGGTGTTGGTTGGTTGTGGGATGTTGGCAGGAGACAAGGAAGGATCTATCTGACCATCATATAAATGCCATCAAGTTGAAGTTGAACAATGTTTTGAGCATCGTCCCTAGTATGAGGCATTTGACCCATAGTGTAATGAACCTCAAATTTACCATAAAAAAATTAAAAATTCTATGACATAATTCCATTTCGTTTAAGCTTAGAACTTAAGAACAGGTAAGATTCAATTCGATTCACCATGACATTATTCACCAGTCTAGTTTACTTCGAACATAAAATTGTCAAAGTAATCAGTTCTGTACATTTAATTATGCTTGTGATTGCAAGTCTGGATCTTCATGACTGCTAGATTAGTAGGTAACTTGAATGTCTTCTATGTGCGCGTGTAAAGGAGAATATTATCATTTTTACTATAGAAAAATCGCTTTAACTTTCTATTAACATATGTACTTATTTCCTCCTACAAGTAAGTATATACCTATATATTTCTCCATATAGTAATTTAGGTACTTGTCATGCCCCATACAGAGTGACCTGTAATATGAACTGCTATTATTATACTTCTATCACGGATGAAGATCCTCCAACGTTTTCTACCAGTCCATTCATTGCATTATTAGAGTTGTTCCCATAACAATAAATTCCTTCTAGGTTCCTACAGTTCATGAAAATAAAAGAGGTCAATCGGGTTTTGGTGATTATAAATGCCGAACACAAAACGAAACAAAGGGGCCACATTGTTTGCCAGAAATGCAAAAATGCGGGAAGACTAAGGACCCAATACTTCGAGGTTTCTAGGTTCGGGATTTCACATTTGGAAGTGCCAAACATTAACACACCACAACTTTCGAAATGAGAAAAGGAAAGTGGGACCCGCATTTCAGGAATTTCAGGGTTCGGGACTTCATGAGCTCGAGTACCCAAACAACAACATATACAAACTTCTGAATGCAAAAAGGGAAGGGTGAGACCCGCATTTTGGGATTTTAGGGTTCAGAACTTCGCGAGTTCCAATGTCCAACATCAACATAAATGAAATTTCGAAATGCGAAAAAGGAAAAGGTGGGACCCTCATTTCGGGTTTTTGGGGTTCGGGACTTTGTGAGTACAGAAGCCAAACACACAACAACTCCCGAAATTGCGAAAGGTGACTAGTACTTTCGGATTTCGGAGTTCGGGATTTCACGAGTACAGAAGCCAACATCATCACACAACAACTCCCGAAATTGTGAAGAGTGACCAGCACTTTGGGATTTCGGAATTCAGGGTTTCGCGAGTGCAGAAGCCAACATCAACACACAACAACTCCCAAAATTGAGAAAAGTGACCAGCACGTCGGGATTTCGGAGTTTGGAATTTCGCGGGTACAAAAGCCAACAACAACACATAACAACTCCTGAAATTGCGAAAAGTGACCAACACTTCGGGATTTCGGAGTTCAGAATTTTGCGGGTACAAAAGCCAACAACAACACATAACAACTCCTGAAATTGCGAAAAGTGGCCATCAATTTGGGATTTCGGAGTTTCGAATTTCGTGTGTACAAAAGCCAACAACAACACATAACAACTCCCGAAATTGCGAAAAGTGACCATTACTTCGGGATTTTAGAATTCGGAATTTCGTGGGTATAAAAGCCAACAACAACACATAACAACTCCGTAAATTGCAAAAAGTGACCAACACTTCGTGATTTCGGAGTTTGGAATTTCATGGGTACAAAAGCCAACCACAAGACATAACAACTCTCGAAATTGCAAAAAGTGACTAGCACTTCAGGATTTCGGAGTTCGGAATTTCGCGGGTACAAAAGCTAACCACAACACATAACAACTCCTGAAATTGTGAAAGGTGGAAAGGGTTGGACTAGTACTTGGGGGTTTCAAGGTTCAAAACTTTGCGAGTTCAAGTGCCCCAACCTCACATGTAACAACCCTGAAAACGTGAAAAGGAAAAAGTTGGGTTAGAGATTACAAAATCTTTCTGTTGAAAATATAAAGCAATAAATCAATCAAAAATGAAAAGGAAGAGAGTGTTCTACTTCTACTATAATTTTCACATTAATCTTCAAAATTCAATGATCTTTTATCCTTTGTTGGTGTTCTTACTTCCATTTTGTGAGACAGCAGGTGTAGAAGGATTTAATGTCTGTTTACCTATCAGAATTCCGGAAGTCTAACTTCTGCGTTTTATACTCATATAATCTATAAAAAAAGGGGTATAATAGGGTAACAGTTTCTGTAAAAGGTAATCTCCTATTATATTCACTTAGAGCCTCTTTTAATCAATGCATTAAATGTCACCAGTACTAGATCTGTGCAACATGAATAAGAATATCATTCCCTCGGAGTTTAGTAATTGGAATTGATGTTCCGAGGGATTTCCTGGGTTTTAAAAACAGAGAGGACCTTTCCTATTGAAGTTAATCTCCTCCTTTCCCTACCTTCTTATAGAAATATAAATCACAGGTGCGTACATCTATCAATTTACTCCGAGGAGGAACAATTTTCTAGAGTTTGGACGTTTATTATGAACTTCGCGACGACAGACATATTATAACTACGAAAGGACTCCATCTTCTACAATAATAACTATACTTCAGCAGATAGGCGCGAACATTCCAGCAGACGTATTACAACTATATATATATATGGATTTCCTTCACATATATTCCTCACAACGAACAAAAAATGGGAATCGTTACGGTTCTGTTTTAATCAAATACAATGCATCAGGAAAAATCATTCAGAATAGAGAAGGGAAATTATTCCAGTTCAGATTTAATAGATACATAACATTGGATGAAACATAGCTATTCATAAGAGAGAGGGTATATCAACATATCTGAATCAAATCCGAGGGACGACAAAGGGAACAACCACATTCCTCCCAACCGTAGAACAGGGCAGCCAAAACTACTTGCCCGATTCACCCCCTAGCCTGACCATGAATCCATGAGGGCGAACTTGGAGACTCCTCCACAATAATTCCAAATTTTTCAGCAGTTATCCCCTTGACTCACACTTTCTCAGTAGTGCTCATAATAGCAAGAGAACTCACAATCCTTTCTTAGTGTACTTGGCAACGTCCTGCCTCCTCGCATATGCTATTTAACAATTTTTTGCCCAGGTCTTTTCCCTCCTTTGGAGATTTTCCTAGATTTCTAAATCTCTGATTTTCAGGGGCTACCAGTGGCCAAATCACTGATTTTCCACTTGTAATAATCATCCCAGAGGCAGTTCCAACATGTTCCCCACTCATGGAGTCATGGTCAGTTGATTTTAACATGGTTGTTCCATTTGTCCTCCTGCAATTAATATAACTATTCTGTTGTTATACAGGTGTCATAGTCAAATAGTTAGTTGAGTCCAAATAGATCTCTGACCAACAGTCACAATAATTAAATACAATTATCAAATTCGAAATTCAGAATTGCCATAAATGGAAAAAAATTTCCAGATTCAAATTTGCCAAAAACGGAAATAAATTTCCAGCACACAAAAATAAAATTTATTTTATTTTTGGGGTATGTCACATCCTTTCCCCCTTCAATAAAACACTGTCCTCGGTGTTCATTCCTTTCCTAGAATAGGATTGGATGAGATTTCTGCAAATCTCCCTCCAATTCCCAAGTGGCCTCCTCAGGACTAAAGTGATTCCATTGCACCTTTACCTGAGCGATGGCTCTGTTCCGAAGTGCTATTTCTCTCCGGTCCAGAATGCGCAGGGGTTCCACCTGGAAATCGCCTTCGGGTTCCACTTGTACCAAGTTCCAATCAATCTTATGAGTAGGGTCATGCATATACTTTTTCAACAAAGAAACATGAAATACATTATGAATTCTTAGATTAGCTAGGAGTGGAAGTTGATATGCTACGGGTCCAATTCGAGCTAGTATCTCGAAGGGCCCACAAAACCTAGGTGCCAACTTGGCACAGCTCCCCAACTTCAGTGATATTTTTCGGGCTTTGACCTTCAAATAAACATGGTCTCCCACTTGAAATTCCAAGTGTCTTCTTTTCTGATTTGCATAGCTCTTCTGTCTGTCATGTGCTTCTTTCAAGTTCTGTTGTACCTTCTTTACCATGTTCTCCATTTCTTGGAGCATCTCCAGTCCAACCATGAGTCTGTCAGTCAGGTTCTCGCAACTAATTGGAGTTGTACATTTTCTGCCGTACATTATTTTGAAAGGGCTCAGCTTAGTCGAAGTTTGGTACCCATTGTTATATGCAAATTCTACAAAGTTTAGGTAGTCTTCCCACTTGTTCGGCTTTGTTCTTACATACATGTGGAGCATATCCTCTATGATTTGGTTTGTCCTTTCGGTCTATCCATCTGTTTGTGGATGATAACTCGTACTAAAATTCAAATTAGTATTTATCCCTGCAAACAATTCCTTCCAAAAAGCGGATGTGAATTTTACGTCTCTATCTAAAATCACCATTTTAGGAATACCATGCAGTCTAAAAATTTCTTTCATGAATATTTTATCAATATTAATAGCTTTAAAAGTAGACTTTACAGGAATAAAGTGTGCGGACTTACTGATTTTATCGATTACAACCATGATTGAATCATTTTGTTTCTGAGTTTTAGGCAAACCTGTTATAAAGTCCAGTGATATGGTCTCCCATTTCCATTCTGGTACTGGTAATGGTTGTAATAGGCCGGCTGGATGCTGGTGTTCGGCCTCAACCTACTGAAAATATTGGCACCTAGCCAGGTATTTTGTTGTTTCTCCCTTCATGTTAGGCCAGTAAAATAGTTTTTTGAGTGTTGTTATTGTTTTCTGGTAGCCTGGATGGCCAGAATATTGTTTCTTATGCACTTCGTCTAAAATAGTTAATTTTAGCTCTGTTGAATCTAGTATGTAAAGTCTATTTTTAAATCTTAATAGTCCCTTCTTGTCGATACTTATATCTGGTTTATCTGAGTTTACTATACTATTTTGAAATTCTGCCATCATCTCAGTGTAATTTTCATCGTTAACACCTATCATTCTTATTCTTTGTTCCAGATCACTTTCTGCCCTGCTGATATTTATCTCAAATAACCCATGTATTCTTCTGCTTAAATCATCTGCTACTTCATTTTCCTTACCTTTGATATGTCTGACCTCAAAGTCGAATTCGCTCAAGAAGGCTAGCCACCTTGCTTGTCTTGCATTAAGGTCTAGTTGGTTAAACAAATATTTCACTCTATTATTCGTCAATGGTAAGAATTTTCTGCCCATTATATAGTGTTTCCACATTTTTAAGGCATGTATTACTGCTGCCAATTCTAAGGCATGAGTGACATAATTTCGCTTGTGTTCTTTTAATTTCTGGGACTCATAAAAAATCATGTGCCCTTCCTGAGTTAGAACACTATGTAGTCCCTCTTTACTTGCATCAACACATACTGTGAAGTCTTTATTTGGGTCTGCTACCTTCAAAATGGGCACTGATGTCATTAATTCTTTTAACTTGTTAAAACTGTCTTGACACTTTTGCAACCAATTAAACTTGGTCCCTTTCTTTTGTAATGACATGATAGGGTAGGCTATCTTGGAGAACCCTTCTATAAATATGCGATAATATCCGGTGATTCCCATGAATAACCAAATATCTTCCACATCCTTAGGTACTAGCCATTCCATAATGGATTTTATCTTTTCCAGGTCTACGACAATATCTTCCGAGCAAATGACATGTCCTAAATATTGTATTTCTTTTTGATAAAAATCACATTTGTCGAATTTTGCATATAGCTTGTGTTTCCTTAGTGTTTTCATAACTATTCTTAAGTGTTCATCATGTTCCTCCTCCATTTTAGAATAGACCAGAATATCGTCGATAAACACTACTACGAACTTGTCTAAGTACTGGCTGAAGATGTTGTTCATCAAGAACATAAATGTGGTTGGTTCATTAGTGAGTCCAAAAGGTATGACTACAAACTCGTAGTGTCTGTATCTTTTTCGAAAAGTTGTTTTGTTTATGTCCTAGTCCTTTATCCTAACTTGATGATAACCGGATCGTAAATCCAATTTTGAGAAAATCTTGGCCCCACCAACTTGATCGAATAGATCATTTATCCTGGGTAAGGGGTATTTGTTCTTAATGGTCACTTTGTTGAGTTGTCTATAATCGATACATAGTCTTAGAGTAGCGTCTTTATTTTTCACAAAGAGGACTGGTGCACCCCATGGCGAGACACTTGGTCTGATATACTCTTTGTCCAACAATTACTGTAATTGTATTTTTAATTTTGTCAGTTCTAGTAGACTCATTCGATAGGGTTCTTTTGAGATGGGGGTTGATCCAGGTAGTAAGTCTATGGAGAAATCTATTTCTCTCCTAGGAGATAATTCTGGTATCCCATCAACAAACATGTCTCTGAATTCACGTAAGACAACAAAGTCTTCTAACTTGGGCTTATCTTCTTTTTCTAATAGATTTGTTACTTGGATGGCATAAACATGACATCCCTTTCTAATACATTTCTTGAATTGCATTGCTGAAACTTGTCTAACTGACACAGGTTTTGGTATGCCTTGGACTATCCTAACAGTGCCAAAATTATCTTTATAGCTAAGTATCTTTGTATAACATTCTAGTAATTCTTTGTGTTGTTCCAACCAATCCATCCTGATAATCATATCATAAGATCCTAGTGGTAGGATGTTCAGATTGGTCCTTATCTTTTAACCATCTAAGCTGAACTCAAGATCAAAAATAAAGTTAACTACTTTTCTTTTAGTTCCTGTTGCTAGTTGTACAAGCCAAGATTTTGCGTGCTTTTGTTTCTTAAGTTTATTCAACTCTACTACATCGGGGGTAATATAACTTAACGTAGCTCCAAGGTCAATTAAAACAGAAATTTGAGTGTCATGGATTTTACCTTCGATTTCTACCACCGAGGACTAGTGGTCAGCTTGTCGACCATCTATGGTTGCATTTATCTGATGCAGACTTTTGCCCATGTCACCCACTTTCGCGGCTTCCTGCAAATTGTGGACAACAATGTTGTTTGCTGCAATTAAATGTGGACAATTCCTCCTTAGATGAGGTTCTCCACACTCCCAACACTTTAATGGCTCGTGGGAGTTGTCCCCAAACTTCTTCGTTCCCAGGTTTACTGGTTTACCGCTACCTTGTGTGTTTGGATGATTGGAGTGAAAGTCCTTCCTTGGGAAACGTTTTGCTGCATTTCGATAAGGAGCTAGCTAGTATCCCTTCTTCTGCTGGTGCATTCCATCTTACTTCTTATCCTTCCAGGTCTTGGGAAACTCTACCTGCTGTTTATACTGGTTATAGCACATTCGTGCCTTCCTGAATGCCTCACTCAAGGATTTGGGGTTGCCAAACTCAATTCTGTCCCGGTAAGTTTGTGGTAAACAACTTAAGAATCACTGGATTTTTACCTTGTCCTCTTGAATGTACGGTACAAACCTTAATAGTTCCAGAAATTTATTTATAAGGTCCTCCATCGTCATTTATCCGAGCCATAATTTGTAAAATTCTTTCGTCTTCCTTTCATAATAGATTTCAGAAAGGTATTGTTTCTTGAAATACTTCTTAAAGTTGGACCATTCCAACTATTTCTCTTTTAGGCCCTTGGCCAATTTCAGGTCCTGCCACCAAATGTTGGCCTTCCCCTTCAGATTGTAGATGGCCATTCTGACCTTCATGTTGTTGGAATAGTTGTATATTTGGAAGTATTTTTTGATGTCCAACAACCATGCCTCGACTTCCTCTCCTGTCCTGGATTTTCTATCAAAAGTAGATGGTTTAATCTTTTTAAATTCTCCTTCAAGGTGGTTTGTTTTTTTTTTTTTTTTCTGTCTGGTATGGTTTTGTCTTCAGCTAAAGGTGTCCCTTGAGACGAACTATCTCCTTTTTCTTTTTTCGCACCAGAATTCTTGGAGGCCCTCTTGCTGACCTCTTCCTCATGGTTATCATCTTTTGTGATTTTCTTGGTTACTATACTACGCAACAGGACTTCATTTATATCTTGTTGTTCGTGCTGTGCCTTCTTCAATTTTTCATTGTCGGCCTTGAAAACTTGTAGTTCAACAATAAGGTTCCTCATTGTTTCCAACACCTCCATGGGTGAACTTCCATCACTATTATGTCTCGGATCTCCAGGAGGTCCTTGCTATCAATTCCCTTCCATCTTGATTTATGCACCTCCTTGAGCTGCCATCATTCAACACAAAACAAAAAAGCTTTATGTTTGTAATTCACAAGACTTATTAGTTTTTTTTTTTCATAAATCAGAATATATACTCAGCAATTAATGTGGCCCTATTCAGGCCCAGTGTTGTAACTTTTTCTCTAATACCATATGTAATGAACCTCAAATTTACCATAAAAAAAAAAATTCTATGACGTAATTCCATTTCGTTTAAGCTTAGAACTTATGAGAAGGTAAGATTCAATTCGATTCACCATGACATTATTCACCAGTCTAGTTTACTTCGAACATAAAATTGTCAAAGTAATCAGTTTTTCACATTTAATTATGCTTGTGATTGCAATTTTGGATCTTCATGACTGCTAGAACAATAGGTAACTTGACTGTCTGCTATGTGCACGTGTAAAGGTGAATATTATCATTTTTACTGTAGAAAATTTGCTTTAACTTTCTATTAACATCTGTGCTTATTTCCTCCTACAAGTAAGTATATACCTATATCTTTCTCCATATAATAATTTAGGTACTTCTCATGCCCCATACACAGTGACCTGTAATATGAACTGTTATTATTATACTTCTATCCTGGATGAAGATCCTCCAACTTTTTCTACCAGTCCATTCATTACATTATTAGAGTTGTTCCCATAACAATAAATTTCTTCTAGGTTCCTACAGTTCATGAAAATAACAGAGGTCAATCGGGTTTCGGTGATTATAAATACCGAACACAAAACGAAACAAAGGGGCCACGATGTTTGCCAAAAACGTGAAAATGTGGGAAGACTATGGACCCAATACTTCGAGGTTTCGAGGTTCAGGATTTCGCGTTTGGAAGTGCCAAACATTAACACACCACAACTTCCAAAATGCAAAAAAGGAAAGTGGGACCCGCATTTCGGGAATTTTGGGGTTCAGGACTTTGTGAGTTCGAGTACCCAAACAACAACATATAGAAACTTCCGAATGCGAAAAGGGAAAGGTGAGACCCGCATTTCGGGATTTCGAGGATTGGAACTTCGCGAGTTCTACTGTCCAACATCAACATATACAAACTTTCGAAATGCGAAAAAGGAAAAGGTGGGACCCGCATTTCTGGGTTTCAGGATTCGGGACTTCATGAGTACAGAAGCCAAACACACAACAACTCCGGAAATTGCGAAAGGTGACTAGTACTTCATGATTTCAGAGTTTGGGATTTCGCGAGTACAAAAGCCAACATCATCAAACAACAATTCCCGAAATTGCGAAGAGTGACCAACACTTCGCGATTTCCGAATTCGGGGTTTCGCGAGTGCAGAAGCCAACATCGACACACAACAACTCCCAAAATTGCGAAAAGTGACAACACTTTGGGATTTCAGAGTTCAGAATTTTTGTGGGTACAAAAGCCAACAACAACACATAACAACTCCTGAAATTGCGAAAAGTGACCAGCACTTCGGGATTTCAGAGTTTAGAATTTTGCGGGTACAAAAGACAACAACAACACATAACAACTCCTAAAATTGCAAAAAGTGGCCAGCACTTCAGGATTTCGAAGTTCAGAATTTTGTGGGTACAAAAGCCAACAACAACACATAACAACTCCCGAAATTGCGAAAAATGACCAGCACTTTGGGATTTTGAAGTTCGGAATTTCGTAGGTACAAAAGCCAACCATAACACACAACAACTCCCAAAATTGCGAAAAGTGACCAGCACTTCGGGATTTCGGAGTTTGGCATTTCGCGGGTACAAAAGACAACCACGACAAATAACAACTCCCGAAATTGTGAAAGGTGGAAAGGGTTGGACTAGTACTTCGGGGTTTCGGGGTTCAGAACTTCACGAGTTCAAGTGCCCCAACTTCACATGTAATAACCCCAAAAATGTGACAAGGAAAAAGTTGGGTTAGATATTACAAAATCTTTCTGTTGAAAATCTAAAGCAATAAATCAATCGAAAATGCAAAGGAAGAGAGTATTCTACTTCTACTGTAATTTTGACATTAATCTTCAAAATTCCATGATCTTTTATCCTTTGTTGGTGTTATTACTTCCATTCTATGAGACAACAGGTGTAGAAGGATTTAATGTATGTTTACCTATCAGAATTTCGGAAGTCTAACTTCTGCGTTTTGTACGCATATAATCTATAAAAATGGGGTACAATAGGGTAACAATTTCTGTAAAAGGTAATCTCCTATTTTATTCACTTAGAGTGACGCAGACCTCCCTGACCCTCGAGCCGAAGTCTGCTCACAGGATCGTTGTTTACCTTCTTTGAGCCGGATCGACTCTTTAGATTCCCTGTTGGAATCACAAATTATCGATCCACAAGTCCTTTCGGAAGCTCCCCTGCACAAACAACACTAGGCGTGAATTACACTTCTCCATGCGGCCACAGCACTATGACCAAGGCCTAACCCAAAAGGTGCTTGTCACAACTTTCCACTCGCGAGTTCATGAGTCGAGGCTCCCGACTCTTCTTTTCCAATCTCGCGATACCCGAGATCACGAAATGGGTATAGCTCCCCTCTGTCAGCGCCCTCCACGCGTGACCACCAGCTAATCTAAACACTAGCTCATCTCGCTACTTACCATTTCGAAAGTTCTTGCCTCTGACCTTGGCACCTTCCTTTCACGAAAACCTGAGAAGCGATGTTCACTTTTCGCCTTGCGTTCTTGCTACTCACGACTTTGCGAGTCGAAGGGTTGAACTCTCATTCCCTTATCTCACAAATCCCCGAGACGTGAGAGGTCAATGGGTGTTGACTCCATTCACTAGGTAATGCGTGTCCACCTATCTATCGCATGGGCCTACCTTGCAGTTCTACCACGTGTCCCTCGTGCCCAGCTTCAGCACTTCGCGACTTCACTTCCCGAAGCACTACCTCCTTTGTATCCTGACAACCGAAGTGTTGAGATCCCGAACTCCTTGCTACTCCTTATCGCAACTTGTGACTTCGGGACTTTCGGGACAAAAGTCTTGACTTCCTATCCGCTAATATGCCGAAATGCCGAAATCCCGACACGTCGTCAACACGGGTCGCACAACGGAACTTCCTTCCTTTTCGGAGTTTTGGACTTCATGACTTCGCAAATCCTGATGCTAAGCTCTCGGTTCCTCAACCCATGAAACCCTTGAATGCACGATAGGCGCGATGAGACTCTCATCCAATGGTCCTCTCTTGACCTGGATCCTACGACTATCCTAGATCCTCGCGATTTCACCACTCGTGACTTGAAGCACCCAATCTTTGGGCTCTCACCTTACGAACCTCTGAGTTCGTGAGATCCCTTGATCTCTGCCACCTATCCTCCTACGATGGATGCCTGCGATTCTCTCGTGACTTCGTCCCTCGCAAATCTTGATGCAAAGGTTTTAAACTTTCAACTTGCGAATCCACAAAATGAGATTATGCGAGTGAATCCAACGACCCTTGTCGGCTTCGATCCTACGACCCGATTTCTCCTGAGCTTTCACTTAGAAAAAAACTCGCTGTAACTCTCCTTCCTCTTTTGCAAGATCTGACGACTCTCGGGACTTCGCGGATTCTCCACGGATATTTCTAATCATCCAATTCCTCCTTGACGATTTATGCGAAATGAACAAAGTGTTCTTTCATGAAACTTATCCACCTGCAAGACAACGTCACTGTGCCTTCTTACAAGACTTCAAGGCACTATCCCTCTTGAGCTTCTCTTCGACAACTTTGAAGACTCTATCCCTCCTGATATTTCTCCACAACTCGAGTCTTCAAGAGGACTCCTGCACGCACTCCTTGCAACAATTCTTCAAATACTTCCAAGTATTTGAACCTCTTCGACTCTGCGCACTCCCTGCGACAACAGTCCTTCAACAATTTCACTCAGGTTATAACTCTGAAACTTCACTCGGCCTGCGCACTCCTTGCATGGCTCCTGTGCTTATCTTGCACTTCTACGAGAATGAGAACAATGTTATCCCTCCTGAGCTTGCAGAGACAAACTTTGACTTCTGTCAATGCACACCTTGCGAACAATTTCACTGCACTCCTTGCAGGAAAACTCTTGCTCAGACTGAGAAACAATTGAAACTCATTCTTCACTCTCTTAGACTTCGAATGCTTAACACGAAATCATACATACATGGAATAAAAGAAAATGTATATCAGAAAGAGTAAAACAATCATGAGCATAACATTCAATCATGCATACACAGAAAGTATTTGAACACCATGAGTCTGGATCAAAGCTTCATATATTAATCTCAGAACTTTTGTACATGGGTTCTTCTACACAGCTTTCTGCTTCTTCTTCTCTATGCTCTACTAATCATGCTTCTAATGTTACAATGATACAAGTGAGGTTGTCTATATCCGTTTTCCCTCCGACTCCTAAAACTGTCTAATCTAAGAATTTAAAGCTACCTACTTACATTTACTGGCATAAATGCCTCTTAATCCTTCAGACGAGAGCATGACGCTCAAGGTCTAATTACAATCTACAAGTACGCCCTTTCTTAATTGTTTCATTTATGTTTGGCGTATCAAACTTCAAAACATTTCAAACAATTCATCATGTGCCAAAATGTGTTGGTGATTTCCCCACGCTCGCTTGTTGTTGGCGATGCTCCTGCATCATACTTCCTCGATTGAAAATTTTCATGGGCTCCTGTCCATGAGGTCTCACATGGTCTATCCATTCTTCTGGATCTCTTCTTCATTCTCCCAGCTGGCATCTTTGACTGGATGTTCCTTCCACTTGACCAAGTATTCAAAATATTCCTTTCGCCTGGTCTTCTTACTAACTCTTTTGTCCAGTATGCTTTCCATCTGTGGCTTCTCTACAAATGGCATCTGTTTTGTCCACTGAACCTCTGGTTGTTCACTATCTGCTTCTGCCTCCTCAGATTTGTAAGGGTACAAATCTGAGATGTTGAATATCGGAGAAATTCCGATCCCATCGGGTAATTCAATCTCATAAGCATTTGCCCCAAATTTCTTCAAGACCTTACATGGTCCGATCTTCTTCATCTTCAGTTTGTTATATGTCCCCTTAGGGAATATTTCCTTTCTCAGATGTGCCAGAATCAAATCACCAACCTCAAATTGAATCTTTCTCCTGTGTTGATCTTTTCTGCGCTTATACTCTTGGCTCGAGTTCTGCAATTGCTCATTCACTCGGTTGTGAAGTTCCTTCATCGCTTCTTCGAAATCCTCTGCACTAGCGCTCCTAGTTGCATTATGTTATGAATATATCAATTCTAAAACTCCTCTTGGCTGCATCCCATAAACAATCTGGAATGGACTCCGCCCTGTGCTTCTGTTTAGTGAGTCGTTATATGCAAATTCTGCCTATGGCAGAATATTGTCCCACTGACTATGGTGTTATGTCACCAAGCTCCTTAGCAAGTCTCCCAAACTTTTGTTCACAACTTCTGTCTGAGGATGATAAGATGAACTGAATGACAAGTTCATTCCTAGATTTTTCCATAAGGTTCTCCAGAAGTGTCCCACGAACTTGGTGTCTCGATCTGAAACTATGCTCCTTGGTAAGCCGTGAAGTCGAATGACTTCTTTGAAAAATAGATTCGCAATGTGAGTTGTGTCACTAGTTTTCTGACATGGTATAAAGTGTGCCATTTTAGAAAATCTATCCACCACTACAAAGATCGAGTCAAACCCTCTTTGTGTTCTCAGCAACCCCAATATGAAGTCCATGCTTACTGCATCCCATGGACTCTCTGGTATGGGTAATGGTTGATATAAGCCTGCATTTTGCCTCTTTCCTTTTGAATGCTGACAATTTCTACATATGTCCATGAATCTTTTGACGTATGATCTCATTCCTGGCCAATAATATGACTCATTTAGTTTGAGAACGTCTTGTCATGACCGAAATGCCTGGCCAATCCTCCACTATGTTTCTCCTTCAACAAATTCTCCCTCATGGAGCCCTTTGGAATACATAACTAATTTCCCCTGAATAACAATCCATCCTAGATCACGTATTCGGCCCATTGGCTTCTGTCCCTGAGAATTGGATTCCTAGTCACCTCATACACTTCTTTAAAATCTGGATCATCTCTGTACATGTTCCTGAGATCATCAAAACCCAGTGTTTTGACTCTGAACTCCTGCAATAGCAAACATTTCCTACTCAAAGCATCAACAAGCTTGTTAGCAGTTCCAGAGATATGCTTAATTACAAAAGTAAAGTTCTACATGTATTCAACCCATTTAACATGTCTTTGATTCAACTTCTCCTATTGAGTCACAAATTACAAAGCATGATTGTCACTATATAAGACAAACTCCTTCAGGATTAAGTAATGTCTCCATTTCTTCAATGCCTGAATAATAGCATAGAACTCCTTGTCATACGCGCATTATTTCACTTTCGCTTCATTTAGCTTCTCGCTGAAGTATGCTATCGGCCTGTCTTCTTGACTCAAGACTGCCCCTATTGCAAATCCACTTGCATCACATTTTACTTGAAATGTCTTTTTGAAATCAGGCAACACCAAAATTGGTTGTTCCATGATTTTCCTTTTCAGCAAATTAAAACTTTTCTCAGCCTCTTATGTCCAGTGAAAAGACTTGTGTCTCTTCTTCACTGTGTCCATCATCGGTGCACTAATTCCATTGAAATTCTTGATGAACTTCCTATAGAAACTAGTCAATCCATGAAAACTTCGAAGTTCAAAGATATTCTTTGGTGACGGACAATTCTTAATCACCTCCACCTTATTTGGATCCATCCTCAACTTATCTGTAGAAATAACAAACCCAAAATAAATGAGCTCCGTCTTCATGAATGAGGATTTCTTCATATTTATCAGTAGCTTCTCTTGCTATAGCCTTTTCATCACTATAGCCAAATGTTTCAGATGTTCTACCTTTGTTTTACTAAAAATCAGTATGTCATCAAGATACACAATGACAAAATTTCCGATGAAATCCTTCAGGACTTCATTCATCAACCTCATGAAAGTGCTCGACGCGTTTGTTAAGCCAAATGGCATGACAAGCCATTCATACAACCCTTCGTTAGTATTGAAGGTTGTCTTCCATTCATCACCTTCTCTCATATGAATTTGGTGATATCCACTTTTCAAATCAATCTTCGAAAAAAAATTGGCCCCACTCAAGCAATCCATCAAATCATCCATTCTTGGCAATGGAAATCTGTACCTGATGGTAATCTTGTTAATTTCTCTAGAGTCAATACACATCCTCCAACCTCCATCATTCTTCAGACTGAGCACTGTCAGAACAACACATGGACTCAAGCTTTCTCTAACCAACCCTTTGTCCATTAAATCCTGGACCTGTCTTTTGACTTCTTCATTCTCCTGCAACGTCAATCTGTATGCTGCTTTGTTTGGCAAACTAGATCCAGGTATGAGATCAATATGATGACTCACACTTCTGATCAGTGGCAATGAACAAGGTATTTTTTCCACTACTATGTCAACAAACTCTTCCAACAGTTTCTGAATCTCTTCTGGTAAATCATCTACCCTTGTACTGGTTAAAACAATCTTAGGCTTCCTGGCCACAATGAATTGCGGTTCCTCCTTCTTCTTGACCTCTGTAAGAAGTTCCTTCTCACTCATGAGAAGTACAGTGTTTCTTACTTCAATTTTCACCTCTTTATCTTTGATTGGAAGCAACATGTGAGTTCTCTGATTCTTCTCTAGGGTGTATGTGTTCTTTCTCCCATCATGAATCACATTTCTATCATATTTCCATGGTCTACCCAGCAATAGATGAAAAACATACATGGGAATGGCATCACACAATATCTTATCGTTATATCCTCCTATCATAAATTCAACTAAACATTTTTTAGTGACATTTACCTGATGTCCTTTTTGTAGCCACGAAACTCTGTATGGGCTCAGATGTTCAATAGTCTCTAGCTCCATCTTTTCTACCATCTCTGTAGAAACGAGATTATCTGTGCTACCACTGTCCACGATGAATTTTCATGCCCAGTCTTTGGTCTTGCAAGCGGTCCAAAAAAGTCTGTTCCTTTGTACCGAACTCTCCACCTCCTTCTCTGGCGTTAAGAGAACTTTTCACATCATCAGTGATCTTCCACCTTCAACATCTTCTGCCTCAAAATTCCTTCTTTGTGCTTGTGTAATGTGAGTCTCACCACCTTCTTTCTTTCTATTTGGACACTCATAAGATTTATGTCAGACCTTTCCACATGTGAAGCATTTCACTACTCCACCTCTTCCTCTACCTCTACCTCTGGTATGAGGAAAAATGTTTCCATCAGCATACTGACCTCTCTGTTCGGTATGTTTCCCTCTCTGTGAGCTTCCACCTCTCTCAGTTTTAGTTTGAGGTTTCTTCCACTCTTCCTTGGGTTTTTGATTTCTATCCTGGACAACTGATTTGCCTCTGGGCCGACTTCTGCCTTAGCCTCTTTGACCCTGCTTTCGACTCATCTTCTCTTCAGCCTTTAGAGCCATCTGATAAGAATCTTCCACCGTTTGGATGGTCATCATTCTCATCTCATCCTGAATGTCATATCTCAGACCATTCATGTACCTAGAAACTTTTTCATCATCACTTTCGCGATGACCTGCCCTGATGTTTAGCTTGTAGAATTCTTCAGTGTACTCCTTCATTGACATCAGCTTCTGTCTCAAATTCTGCATTCTTTGAAATAGAGTAATTTGGTAATCCCTAGGAATGAATTTCGCCTTCATCTTCGCGATCATCCTATCCCAACTCTTGATTTTCTACTTGCCTTTGCAGCGTCTGTCAGCTTGTAGTTCATCCCACCACAATGTTGCATGTCCTTTCAATCTTGTGACAACATGTTTGACTTTCTTGTCTTCCTCGACATCTTCATAGTAAAAATATGTGTCCAGAGCTCTAATCTATTCTAGAAGCTCCTCAGCATCCAGGTTTCCTTCATATACTGGAATATCCATTTTTACTCTAGCACCCATTCTTGCAACGACCCTGATCATGTGTTCATTTGTTGCATCTTCTGCTACAACTTCTTCTCCTTCATGTCCAGCTTCATCTTCACTTTCAGATTCACTGACATCTCCAACATCGGTTGTGCACCTCTGTTTTATTTCCATGTCCATGACTCTGGCGCGTAGGTTATGCATATCTCTTTCCATGGCTGGATTTAGCACCTACCTACCCCTTTCTCTTGAAATATCCCTATCCTCTGGAAGATCGGGTGTTTGTCTGTCTCTTCTTCTCGACGGCATGGTGAATCTTTATTTTCCCTGCTACAGAAAGCAAAGAAATCTTTCTGTGCTTTGATACCAACTGACGTAGACCTCCCCGACCCTTGGGCCGAAGTTCGCTCACAGGATCATTCTTTACCTTCTTTGAGCTAGATTGACTCTTTAGATTCCCTACTGGAATCACAAATTATCGATCCATATGTCCTTTTGGAAGCTCCCCTGCGCGAACAACACTAGGCGCGAACTCCACTTCTCTGTGCGACCACAACACTATGACCAAGGCCTAACCCAAAAGGTGCTTGTCACAAATCGCCACTCGCGAGTTCGTGAGTTGAGGCTCCCGACTCTTATTTTCCAATCTCGCAATACCCGAGATCATGAAATGGGTATATCTCCCCTCTGTCAGCGCCCTCCACGCATGACCACAAGCTATGCTTAACGCTAGCTCCTCTCGCTACTCACCACTTTGCAAATTGTGGCCTCTGACCTTGGCACCTTCCTTTCATGAAACCCCAAGAAGCGATGTTGACTTTTCTCCTCGCATTCTCGCTACTCGCAACTGCATGAGTCGAAGGGTTTAACTCTCATTCCCTTATCTCACGAATCCCCGAGACACGAGAGGTCAACGAGTGTTGACTCCTTTCACTAGGTAACACGTGTCTGCCTATCTATCGCATGGGCCCACCTTGTGGTTCTACCACATGTCCCTCGT
>JZKD02S0519647.1:755165-783084 GCA_000966675.3 Picea glauca | reverse complement strand
GAAAATAATATCTTTCGACCGAAAAAGATATCTAGTTCGGCCGAAAATTGGTTTTCCAAAATTTTGGAGACCAGATTGTCACGAAAGTGTAACCCACCTTCGTGATTCCACCCTTTTACAAACCATTTTTGGGTCTTTAATCTGGCTGGGTTCTAGACAAACCCATTTGGTTGTTTTGAGAGATCATCTCCCACACACACACAACTTGAGGCACAATATGGCACTTTAGAAATATCTTATGCTAAAATTATGTGGAAATTTGTGTATTTTTAATAAATCCACCTCAAAGAACTTTATTTATTTCCAAAACCATGGCAAATCTTTGAAAACAGTTCAATTTTTACACAATATGATATACTGGGATAAAAACCCATATCCCATAATTTTGAGATTCATCTTTATCTACACGGAAATCGAGGTGCAAATATGGTACCAAAATCCTGTAGGACGCTGGTATCGAAATCCTGTGGGATGCTAGTACCAGACTAGCATAGTTGGTACCGAACTAGCACAGTTGGTACCAGATAAGAACAATTGGTACCAGACAAACACAACTGATACCGAATAAGGTAAAATCGTGTCATGAATGCTGCTTAAATTAACTAAAGTAATTAGAAAGCATTTGAACATTAATTATTCAATTCTAACCATTAATAAACCACATAAATCATGACTAAATGAATATTACCTCATGTACATGTAAAAATAGCTAAAGGATGTAACAATGAGGATAAGAGGTAAAGGGTTCATGCATCTATAGTAAAATTGGTCAAGACAAAAGACAAAAATAGGGTAACTAGAGATATCAAAAGGGAGGCCCAACAACGCTCTAGGTGTAGATTTCCCACCACTTGTTCTTACTGGAGTACTATGCATTGTGATTTGGGTCGCAGTGCCAGGTGTAGAAGGAACTGCACACTGACTTGTACACATTTTTTGAAACACCTCTTCTTATTCTTTTGTTTCATCATGCCCCATTGCATTAATAATTTTCATTGTCTTTGTTATGGTTCCATCCCATGCTTCATTCTCCACGAACCGAACATCGTTGTTGATTATGATTTTTCTTGTGACAGAGTCATACAACTTGTACCCTTTTGTTTCTTTAGAATACCCATAAAATATACATTTATGTCATTTGTTGTCTAGTTTCCTTCTCAACTCATCTGGAACATGTGCGTATGCGACACAACCAAAAAAAATTAAATGCGCCACATTGTGCTTTAATCATGTCCAATATTCTTGAGAAACTTTATTATTCACACTCTTTGTCGAACATATCTTCAATATATATATTGCAATTGCTACTGCCTCAACCCAATACTCATTTGACAGATGTTTCATTGTCAACATACTACACATAATTTCCATGATGGTTATGTTATTTCTTATTGTGACACCATTATGATGTGGTGTATATCGCGTGGTAAATTGCTTGTAGATGCCATGAACTTTACAAAAGTTCTAAAATTTTCTTGAAATATATTCTCATTCTCTGTCAGTTCTTATATACTTGATGTATAACCACTCTACTTCTCCACAATTGATTTAAATTGCTGAAAACAACCCAGTGCATGAGATTTATGTTTTAGAAAATAAAACTATGTATTTCTTGAGAAATCATCAATGAATGTTAGAAAATATGTACTACCTCCTATAGATGGAGTTTGTATTGGTCCACAAATGTCTGAATGTACTATTTCGAATGGATTTTTTGCTCTGTAAAACTTGCCAATTGGAAATGAGTCTCTGTACTGCTTTCCAAATATGCATCCTTCACATATCCTTTTTGTTTTTTCAATCAATGGAAAACCTTTTAACATATCCTTTTTGTGTAGAAACTTTAGACCTCCAAAGTTAAAATGTCCAAATCTGAAATCCCATAACCATGAATCATCTTGTATTTCAGATTGGAATGTTTCCTTCATCTTTGCGCCATTTTCTCCTTTCTCACTACTACACACACTAGTTTCTTCATTAGTTTCTTCTGACTGTGCATATTTTGCTTTACCAACAACTAGCGATGTATTCTTCTTCTTCTTGGTTGTCTTCAAAGTCAATGGTAACATCATGTTACTTGTCATCTGGATTTTTTCAATAAGTTGATTGCTTGGGCATATGTACATAATTACACAATGATTATCTTCCATGTAGATTATATATCCTTTCTTTAACGAATGTCCCGTGTTCATCAAATTATGCTTCAAACCATAAACATAATATACATCAGACATAACTTTATGTTCTCCTTTCTTAATTAAAATATTTATGCTTCCTTTGCCTAAGAGAGTGAGTTGGATATCTGTTCCAAGTGTAACCTTGGTTTGGACTGACTCATCTAAGCTAGGAAACAATTTTATGTTTCATGTGATGTGGTTACTGCAACATGAATCTAAATACCATATGTCACATGGACTTGCTTGAGAAATATTGCATTCAAGCGGGGATACTATAGGCATTTCTATAGCGCACACCATAAACATAGGGAGAGTTTGGTTATTTGCATTGTTTGACTAATATTGAATTTGCTTGTTCTGATTATACTGTCTCTTTTTGCAATCACATGCATAATATCCATGCATTTTACAGTAATGGCACTGAATATTTGATTTGTCAGTTCTTTGAAAACTTGATTGACTGGTACTTGGGCTTTGACCTCTTCCAACAGTATTTCCAGGACTGCTACTCCGTCCACCTCTGACATAACTTCTTCCTCTACTTCTAGAGTTGGCTTTCCCCCTTCCTCTTCCTCGACTTACAGATGACTGCGCGAAAAATGCATTCTCTAATGACATATTTGACTTATTCAATTTGTGTTCATGATTGATGAGAGAAGCTTATAGTTCATCTAGATTGAATTGACTCAAGTCTTTGCTCTCTTTTAGAGTCACGACAAGGGTATCAAATTTAGGAGGAAGAATCCTGAGTACCTTCTCAACAACTTTTTTGTATTCTATGGTTTCACCATGAGATTTAATCTCATTTATCAGGCCAATGACATGGGTATAAAAGGAATCTAGTGAATCTGTATCTTTCATTGACAAAATTTCAAAATCTCTTCTAAGAATTTGTAGTCTTGAAGTCTTTACTTTGTCCATACCTTGATAAGAGGTTTGTAATATATCCCATGCTTCCTTGGATTGCTTTGTTTATGCAACTCTTGGGAGTATGCTCTCATTCATGGCTTGATGTATGTAAAACAACACATTTCTATCCTTCTTTCTTTGATCTTTCAAGACATCCTTCTCAGCTTGTGTGAGGGCATTGTATGTTGCCTGATCTACTCTTTCCACATAGCCATTCTCGACTATATCCCATACATCTTGACCTTGAAACAATGCCTTCATGGTGAAGGAAAACATCTCATAGTTATTTCCTGTAAAGGTGGGAAGTTGCAGATTTGAGGTAGAAGCAATATTTCACTTTTCAACAGAGTTTCTTCTGTTGAACTTGATAGAAACTACTCTTGATCAACCTGCTTTTGATCAACCTTTTCTGATACTAGATCTTGAATCCACTATGCAATGATCAAAACTTGGATCTGCAGTGTGCAAGGAAACTGTGTGCAGCGCAGTAACAAAATATTGATCAATCAACAATTGTGTAAGAAATTGTTGGAAGCTGAGGTAACGGAGGAAGAGAAAGAACATGTTATAGCCAATTGGTAGTGCAAGTGGAGTTTCTCACTCTGGTCTATCTTTCCACTTCCTTTGCAGTTACGAGTTGAAACTCATTTTCTTATTGATTTTGTTCTCCTCAGCGCAAGAGATGGCGCTTGCTGTTTATGTTGCAGAGTTCACAAGATTCCCTGCACCTTCGCCATTATACCATGGCGCCAAACTTGCTACTTCAGCCCTACGCACAAATTTGGCCAAGGGCTTCCATGATCCCAAGGTTGGCTTAATGTCGAAAATGTGTTAAAAAAACGTTTCACTGTTCGGGATATTCTAGGTTTTTGCATTTTCTACTTTCAGAGTGGGATTTGAATGGTCAACTTTTGTGTTTTTTAAATTTATTTCAGGGTAGCTTTGCACCCGGCCTTAACATCTAGCACTGTTGGTGGGAATGACTTGATGGGATTCGATCGTTGAACCGTGTCTTTACCAACGAACCATTGGGAAATGTTTTGGGGTATAAAGATAATGTTGCCGTTTTATAGAGTTTATATGCATGTTTAGGTTTTATAGAGTTTAGGACACCGTGGATGTCCTGTGATGTCCATTTCTTCTCGGCTAGGATCCTTAACATTCTATGTGTCATGGTAAATCGTACGCCAAATTTCCTTTTGGCCATTTCACTTTACCAAATTAGCTTTTGAAATATCCGAATTTCCATTTCTAGTGATTATAATGCATTTCTAGTGATTATAATGCACTTCCAAATTAAGGTGATCCCGGTGATGAAATGGCCAATTGCATCTTCTTTTTTTTAAATTCTTCCCGCCAAACTTCAAACCATTTTGTTTGTCAAAGTTCAAACCATTTTGTTTGTCAAAGTTCTCGGAAACCAAAATCCCTTCACAACCTGTACACATATTCACATTCTACCTAAATCAATTGAACAATATAATACAAGATTCACCCCGTACACATATTGAACCTAAATCAATTGAGCATTATAAAAACTGGAAGAAGCTTAAAGCAAAGCATTTTTTTAAAGTGCAGAGTAAGGAGCCATGTTATTCATCTCAAGACAATCAGAGCAGCTGTCATGACTTTGTATCTTCCCTACCTTTTTTAGGCTTTTGTATCTGCCCATGAATCAAACTGCAGATCCCCTGTTAATCACATGTTTGGTCATTTAATCATTAGTAGATTTTGTCTCTCAGTGATCCCTATTTTATTTTTTAAGAGTCCATTTTTTATTGTGGAGAGGACCTGCATTTAATTCCCTAAATATGATTTTGGTTCTTATGAATTTCCGTTGTCATTGGTTTCATCTTTCAGGAAAGTTGAAAAGATTAAAGTCCATTTCCAACGGCATGAAGCTCGTGAACAGGTGGCTCATTCCATGCCACCTGAGAAGGCTGAGATTTTTAAATCGTTGGAGGAGTGGGCAGAAAAAAATATACTGATTCATTTGAAGCCTGTTGACAGGTCTTGGCAGCCACAGGACTTTTTGCCTGATCCTTCTTCTGAGGGCTTCATTGAGCAAGTTATAGAATTGCGAGAGCGGTCCCATGAATTGCCGGATGACTATTTAGTTTGTCTAGTGGGAGACATGATTACAGAGGAAGCATTGCCTACGTACCAGACTTTTCTTAACACATTAGATGGTGTAAGAGATGAGAGTGGTGCCAGTCTCACTTCATGGGCAACATGGATACGTATGTGGACAGCTGAGGAGAATAGACATGGTGATCTTCTTCATAAATATCTTTACCTGTGTGGCCGAGTGGACATGAGACAGATTGAAAAAACCATACAGTATCTTATTGGCTTTGGGAKGGTAACTGAYGRTACACTGTCTTAACGTTGCARGCATTTTKTCCAGTATTTTATWATGTATKCTATTGGTAGCAACAAGATGTGGGATTCTACTCTGTAYGGCTAACATYTGTTCACTAGATTTACTATATTGCATTTTGGAAACTTTCTGCAYGATGTTTTAGTTTTTGAGTGAGAATTTTCTGACTTGAGCTTTTCGCCTGTTCAGCATSTAGGCGTAGAAAATAGTCCCTATCTTGGATTCTTATACACTTCTTTCCAGGAAAGAGCAACATTCATATCACATGCCAACACTGCAAGATTTGCTAAAGGATATGGCGACCTGAAACTGGCCCAAATATGTGGAACTATTGCTGCAGATGAGAAGCGCCATGAGACTGCATACACTAAGATTGTGGAAAAGCTGTTTGAGATTGATCCTGACACCACAATGATAGTTTTTGAAGATATGATGCGGAAAAAGGTTGCAATGCCTGCACACTTCATGTATGATGGGCAGGATGGTAATCTGTTTCACCACTTTTCTTGTGTTGCTCAGAGATTAGGTGTATACACAGCAGGGGACTATGCTGACATCTTGGAATTCTTGGTTAAGAGATGGAATGTGAAGAAAATAGGTGGTCTTTCTAGTAAGGGAAGGAAAGCTCAGGATTATGTATGCAAGTTGGCACCACGTATCAGAAAGCTGGATGAGCGAGCTCAAGAAAGGGCAAAACAAGGAGGAACCTGTGCTTTTAGTTGGATATTCAACAAAGAAGTCCTGCTGTAGAAACTTTCGTGTGCTTTAGCTAAAGAAAACTACTGTATATTTGCGTCTGAACTGCATACATCCATGTAGTGAACCTTTGATTGAATTTCTGGCAACGTTTTTCGGATTTGATTAAGACTGTTGAATAAGCTTTTCCCATTAATTAAACAAGGGTTTAATGTAGAAATATAGTCAGATTGTTTTAGATTATGAAAAAGATTTACATGGCAATGATGTCGGTAGGAAATTTCGGAAAAAACTAGGTCAGAAATTTATTTATATAATCATTAGGAAGAGGATATAAAAGGTTTTGATCATTTTGGAGGTTCAATTTAAAAAAAAAGAAATTAATTAAATGTTATGTTAATAAGAGGCATTATTTTCTTGTGATTGTATTTATTGATATAAAGATCATGGTATATAAATGTTTATATGTTGTTATGTACTACATCTTTCAATCAACATGGGATTAATTTATTTTATGTTGTACAACCATTTATATGACTTAGTAATGGGTATTTTTTAGAAAGACATGTGAAAGGAGTAAAAAATATTTTCAGTGAGAACAAATTTATTATTATTTTTGCACAAAAGCAAGAGGAAAAGTCAAGCAACTAGCATATTCACACTATAATCATTGAACCATTATGTTAGTAGGAGGCATCACTCCCTTGTTGCTACACCCATTGACATAAGGATCAGAGCTTATATGTTTTTGTGGACCATATCTCTCAACCAAAATTATGTATATATACAGACAACAAATGTTGTGTGAGATCTCAACTAGTCCCAAATCCATATACTTGGGAAAACCCCTTCTATTTTAAATTTTATTTCACAAGTCTTTAGTCTTTTTATGCCTTGGTTTTAGATCCTCTTTGATTTTTATGTTCATTTTTTTTTTTTTGGTTTTCTTATTCATTATGCATTAGAGACTTCATGTTTATTAAATGGTTATGACTTTTGAAACACTATTTGAGATTGAGTGAGAATATGCAGTGTCTTTATTTACTCTTTTGAAAGTATCTCAATAGTTCATTGATCCTTCGTGAAACATCAATGGCTTGCATTTTCGAAGTATCTCAATAGTTCATCAAGATGATCTAAAATTTTGAAAATTATGATATTTGGGATCATCTTTTTGGTTCATTGGGCTTCCTTGAAAGTTTCCTTTCAACTTTTTTTCAAAGTCCCTCCACAATTATTTGGGAGAGTTCAAGATTTCGACTGTCTCATCTTTGGTCTTGCCTCTTTCAAAAGTATTACTTCGAACATCTTTTGGAATGGCTTCATGGTTTATTGGGAAATTTCCAACTTAGCAGATTATGCATCTTTGAAATCTCCTAATAGATCATTGAGACTTTCCTAAAGTTCAAATGTAGCATCTTTTTTAGTAGCCCAATGCTCCACTTGGCCACTTTGAAAGTTCGTTATGAATATCTTTCGACAACCCTAGATATATCATGAGGGGGCATTATAGCTTCCAATGCTACATATTTCAAACCTTCCCAATAACATATTTATTTCCTCTCCAAATTTCAACATTAGTATTTAATGTTGAAATCTCTATGCAGTATTTCAAATTAATGAAGAGTTAATGCATCTACAACCATTCAAATATGTGAAATATTTTTTACCTTTAAATATTTTTTATCACATTCAAATTAAATGTAATATTGGCACCCCTCGTCCTTTACTATTGCATAATATTTGAATGAATTATTGTCATCTTTTGGATCATTGTTGAGTAGGAAGGAAAGTCAGGGCCAATCTTAGAGCCGAAAACCATCTAACCTTGTTCGATGTTTGAACACCACTACCATTCTCAGATATTAGATACCCTTTGTCATCTTAAATAAATATTCACTATATTTTCTAGGGAGGTGTGCTACCAACCCTTGATATGCATTATTTTATCTCTATTTTGATTGTCTTTTTATCTTGAATTGATATATCATGTAAGAAGGTAGTTAGGTAGGGAACTAGTTGGTGTTTTCCAAATGAAATATCTTTAGTCTCCTCTAAATTATTGATATTGAATTTGATATGGCCTTACTACTAAATTTTGTTGGTTCAATTTGAAGGTGCAATCTTGCAAGCTTCACACCATAGTTTTCCCTTCAAAATAAATTTCCTACGAACCATCATTTGAATATTTAGGACATTTCTTCCCATGTCGACCTTAATTTGAATATCGACCAAGACAAACTTTTCGACCTCAAAAGATTGCAATTCAATCATTCATAGCTTGGAATGTATTACAATTTTCAACAACGGATGTGATTTAAATTAGGGGTGCCTCTTTGAATTTCGATTACATTTGTTGTATGCATATTTGGATATATTTTGAAGCCCCAATGATGATTTTTTTCATACATAATTGGAATCATTATACAATCGAATGATATACCCATTCAAGAACATATGGCCTTCTTCTAACCTTACTCATGTTTTATGTTCTTACAATGGATGGCATGTGGGACTATTTATATGGAACCTAAGAGAAATAAGAAAAAAACAAAAGAAAATAAAAAGAAATCCAAGAAAGATAGAACATCCTTGGAAAAAAATCCCCAAGATCCCATGAGGCCAATTTATTCATAGACAAATGGGTATGCAAGATTGTCTAATAAACCTCAATGGGGTGTTTTATTTTGAAATTTCAAAGAGGGTAAATATCCCCCTTTACTTGTGAAAACTGACCTAGCAAAAGATGATAATAAGGATGATGATGTATACCCCAACATTCGAAGGTCATACTTACAAAATGTGGTTTTTAAGTATGTTGTTATACCATGTTTTTAGATGGTTAAATGGATTATTGATGATGTAAACTTGGACAACATGATGAAAATAAATGAGCATGGAAAATTCATTGCTTCCACTTATCCCAACAATATGGAGATGTACTATATGTTTGCAAGGGGAAAACTGTCTATGACTCCATATTGGGTGGAAGAGTTTGAAAAACAGGAGAACTATCACAAAGTAATGATTAAATGGTGGATAAAATGAAATTAGTTTAATTCCAGAGACAATTAGATTTATCACATCACAAACATAAGGGAATCTTTCATCTAGGATGTTGCATTGTTTAGCAGGTTTTTAGGGGAAAATGATGTCACTATCTTCAAATAACTTGAGGTACCTTTGATGTACACCATTATCAAAGAGGGATTAATATTCAATTGGACAATTTTCCTTGTTACTTCTTAAACTCTCACTAGGTGAAGAAATTCCTAACCACAAATTGTGAGAGACTAGAGACACTATCAAGAAGGCTACCCAACATCACCTCAAAAGTTGTTTCCCCACACTTGAGAGAAAGGAAATAAGTCTCCGTAGCATAGGGGGAATCCCTATGGTCAACAAACTAGATCATTGCAAATGTGTGAGTGGTCTAGTACCTTGACTTATAAGATTTATTAATAATGATCAAGTTTATTTATATGAACAAACAAATTATAGAACATGCAATTAGATCGTTAAGAGTATCCCAAAGAATTAACTTCCAATTAATTGAAAAAAAAAAATCCAATGTGGTCTTTTTGATATGAAATATGAAAGTTCAATTAGGCCAAACATCACAATGAGTTGTCAAGAAAATTTTATAATCCTTTAGCATGTCATGACAAGATGTAATACATATACAATATGCTCTTGAGAGAAGATCACTAGAAAATTTCAAGCACATGTGAGAATCAAGTGTAATAAACAATAAATATACATTATCATCCATGTGACAAGGTATATATCAACTCAGATTATGAAATGTTTGTGCATATTTTTTACCCACATGTCATTCATTAAGTTCCATCCTAGATATGTGTTGACACTTGAATCCATTGGACCGAAACAACAACCTCACGAGGATGTAAATCCCTCTGAATTTTTATAGAGGTGGTACTCCTCTTTACTTTAGGATTTTCTTGGGACTTTAGGTCTTCATAATATGGTACTTTGCAGAAGTCTGTCGTGGTAGTCAAATAAATATAAAGATTTCAAGAAAAATGAAAGGAAAATGTTTTATTTTTCATAAATAAAGTTCTTGATAAAGGACCAAGAACCAAGCACATTCACCAATTTAAATAAAATAAGAAAAAAATCCTCACATTCATCATAGTTTAAAATTAATATTTTTGATCACATAAAAATAAAAGAAGATGGGTCACATGCATAAGAGAACTTTAACAAAGTGAACATGAGAAACTCAAATAAAGATAATGATAGATCAACCTCAAATACTTTATACTAAAAAACTAGGGGTCTTGTACTTCGTTAGTACTCTCGGATAAGTCTATCTCCATGAGCCTCTTGAATAATTATTCCCTCTTTGATATAGCTTGGATGCATGCTTGAACAATATTACTCGAGTTTTTTATCTTTTCTTTCTAGCAAGGGTTCAACTATTTTATCCGGATTGGGGAGGGAAGATCCTCCTCTCTTCTCCTTAGTTCTATCATGTTGGAAACTTTGTTTCCTAAGGGTAGTACAACATCAAGGTAAAATCATTCTTCATTTTTCAGGTCGGCTTGCAAATACTCGTGGAAGGTATGCACCCTCGATCCAAAAGAATCAATGTTTTTCAAAGCTTCCCAAGCCTCTATGATCAATGCCATTATTTTCTTAATATTTCTCTCCACATAGCTCCTAGATGATGTAAGGAATCTTGAGGATCCTTTTAATTTAGTAGCAGGCGCAGTGGGTCCAAATATTGTCAAAGGACTGGAAATAAGTGGAAGAGGCATTAAGGTGTCTTCCAATTCCTTGATCCTTTCTTTCAACTTCATGTTTTCCGCTTCAAGACCACTAATGGAGTCATCCAATGCATCTTTGGTTTCTCTATGAATTATAGAAACATGGGAAGGTTGCATATCTCTTAGGTCAACCTCTAAACAAGATTTTCATTTCTCATTCTTCACATCACTTTTCTCCATAATTAATTTCTTGGATTCCCTACCAAAAAAATCACTCTGAAAAGAAAATGACTCTTCTTTGTTGAAGGTCTCATTCTCAATGAATTCCAATGATGGATTTTGGTGAGTCGATCGAGTGGGGGAAACATTTTATCGATGTTTGCATTGAGCTCCATATCTTCAAGGGAGAATCTATTGATATCACTTTCTATGTGTTGGTCTTCTTCCTCTTGCAGGACATTTTTCCTCTTTTTTCTCAGAGGAATCATGTGCAAGATCTCAATTTTTCCTAGAGGAGTATTCTTTTCTCCTCTATTGCATGACCTAATGTTGGTCACTTTTCTAGATGGGTGGGTCGTTGGATCATTGCTCCGAGATGTTGTAGTCTTAGGAGTAATAGTTGGGGACTGGACACTCGTCTCGGTGGGAATCTTTCCTTTATGCTTGTAAAACTCATTGGTATTGAGTATCATTTCCAAGTCACCATCATTGTGAGTAGGAGAACCTAAGTTATTATCTTCTTCTTCACTTAAAACAATATGGATAAATGAATTGGCGAATCCCACTGCTAGCATATGTTCCAAAAAAATTATTTTAGGGTCAAACCCTTTTATCTTTTCATCATATTTGAGATTCAGATTGTGGAAGTGGTTTGCAAATTCATCGATTTTGTTTATATTATTGAATTTAAAATCCCTATTTTTCCAAGGCAAGGGTATGGATTGATTTTTTTGTTTCTCATGAAAAAAGTGCATCCATAAATTATACTGCCTCACGACTTTTGTAATAAACATTTTATCAGACACATGGCATGGAAGAAAGGAGGGATTTTCCTTAGAACAGAAAATCCTGATAACATTATGATTTTCCATTTTCTCCAACGTCCCCTTTTTATCTAGGAATTTACTTGCCTGGTCGGATATTCTGAGGGTATCTTTTCCAAACAACAATCCTTTAAAAACAGAGACAAAATAATTGAAAACTTCATAGAAATGAAAATAATCTTTGTGTCTCCACAACGCTTGGTAACATAAGGTAACTAGGTCAAGTTCACATTTCACCCTCTTACAGAGAGACAATTTAGGAAATTGATAGCAATATGCTATCGCAAACACCAAATAAGAAGCCATAAATAATTTCTTATCTTTTTTGTACTGTCACAATTGGGAAGCGATTTCAATGGAAATCATTCTTCCCCAATAGAAAATAGCTTGCTCTTTGACAGTAAAATACAAAATATAAAGAATCATACGGGAAATGCTAGAGGTACTTCCTTGGCTTGTCACCATGGTCAATAACCAAGAAATTTCACGAAAGGGGTTTTTGAATGAGTCAACCTTCAATCTAGTAATGTATTTGGGGAAGGCCGCGGGATTCTCCAAAAACTCAGGCAATAGGTCCATGTCGTTGTCATGATTTTTCAGGAAATCCTTGCAATCCTCTCCTTTGAAAGTAAGTGTTGGTTCAGGGAGTTTCAACATCTTACAAAACACTTGAGATTAAAGAGAGATGGGAGAATGGTCTTGAAATTGAATAATCTGCTGACTTGGTATATATTTCTTAGCATACCATGCAACCAGTTCCTTTCAGTCGAAAACCTCAGGGACACATCGTGCACGAGAAATTCTAGACATCTAGATCACTTCCTTATGATAAAGAGGGGATGAATAGTAAGAATACTCTCTAGATCACTGAAAGTTCTGGTCCTCGTGCCCTAAAATATTCAAAGTATCACTGCAGAACTGTTGTCGAGTTGCTGCAGCCATAAGTTGAAGACAATGTTCCTTTAATCCAGATAATATTTTCAATGAGCGCTTGAGAGATACAAAAATAATATAATCATCATCAAATCGTGCTTCAATGTTGCTTAGTGAGAAATATCCTCTTTCCCTTCACTTCTAAATGACTATCTTTATGGAACCTTCATGATGAGTTAGTAGCATTAAACCATTCTTAAATGTGTATTGGGAAAAGTGCAAGGATGGCGGGGATGGACGAGAGTGATTAGGATGTGGGAATTTTGTGAACCCACCAACCCGCTGTTGCGAAAGGTTTAAAATAGGGTAAGTGTTGAAATGTGGTTCGTTAGACTCAATATAGGATAGATTATATACTTAGGAGCACATTGAGTTAGATGGTCATAATGTATATCATAGATCTTTGGGTGAAAAATGGATATCGCGAAACTTGGAATATGAAAGGTTGAACCTGCGAACCCGCGACTGCAGAAATAGTTAAGTATAGAATAATACGGTAGTCGATTGGACTCATGATATAAGAGTATGGATGTAGATGAAGATCCTCGAGTCCGACAACCCGTGAACCCATCGGTTTGAAAAATGACTAAGTATTGTAATCGGAAAGGGAAACATAGAGGGGAGAAAGGAAAAAGGGGAATTCAGGTAAGTATAGAAGGGGGAAAATAAATGGAAAAAAGAAGTTGGGAAAATGGAGAGGGGAGGGAAACTTGGAAATGAGAAATGGTCTCAAGAACTAGCTCCAACTGTGGGATTATAACCCCTTGCGGGTTGTCAAGAATATAGAATCTTTGTGACCAAGAGTCTCTGTCCATTGGGATATGGAGTCATAGATAAGAATATACAAACTGAAAAAGAAATTTATGTACAAGGAGAATGAGAAATTTTTTTAGGTGAAGAAACCTTTCAAATGTTTCCCATTGATAGGAAACATCAATATTTTACCCTTCATGTCTTGTAGCATATAGGAATTAAAGCCCAGGATATTTTCAACAATGTATGGTCCAATCCAGAGCGCTTCAAAATTTTTATACATCGATGGTTTTTCCTTGGCCTTGTTCCGAAGTAACACCAATTCGCCCTTCAGAATTTATTTTAGAGTCGCACTATGATCAAAATATATTTTGATACTTTGTTGTCTCTGAGAAGTTCGGTTCAGGGCTTTGCTTTGTTCTTCTTCCAATTTCAACAACGGGTTGATCCTCCTTTGGATAGGTGAACTGTCTTCTGTATCTTTTGTATTAACTACAAACATCAAGGCATTGAGTTTGAGGCTGATTGGAATTTTCGCTTCTTTCCCATAAACTAATGTATATGGGGACATCCCAGTGTTTTCCTTTGGCATCGTTCGACTTGCCCACAACACGTCAATCAACTTCAGATGTCAATTCTTTCGGTTCTTGTCAATCGTTTTATTTAATATCTGAACGAGTGTCTTATTTATGGATTCTACAAGACCATTGCCTTGTGGATAATAATTTGATGATTGACCCATGATAATTCCATATTCTCCAAAAAAATCTGTAAAATTCGACCCAATAAAAATCAAACCATTTTCAGGGATATATTTATTTGGGACAGTGAATGTTGACAAAATATTATCTTTGAGGAACTTTATTAATTCTTCAGAATTAACTCTTTTTAATGCCACTGCTTCTAGACACTTTGTAAAATAATCTGTAGTGGTTAGAATATACATGTGTCCCTTACTTGTCTTAGGATTTATTGGGTCAAATACATCAAGTCCCCATTGAAATAATGGTTTCTCTACAATTATGGGATGTAATGACATCACATATCTCTTCATTTTTCTTGAAAAACTATTGGCATGATACACACTTCCTTATTGTGGAATATGAGTCTCTAAAGATTGATGGAAAATAGACCCCAACTCTTATTATCTTATGGTCGATGGTGTAGGTGCAATGTGTCCACCACATATTCCCTCATGGAATTGTCTCATTAGTTCTTGGGCTTGGTTTTCATCAATGCATCTCAGTAGTATACCATCATAATTTCTCCTGAATAGTATATCAACAATCATCACATATTGATTTTCCTTCATATTCAAGTTTCTTCACTCCTTAGGGTTCATGGTCATAAGAAATTGGCTGGACCTCAAGTAGAACACAATGTCTCTGTACCATTCTGAATCAACCAATGATTCTACTACTTAAATTGAAATCATTCCATCCACAAAATCAATATTTGTGATGGGATTTCATAAACCTTGTCCTTTGACAACCTTTAAAGATTTAATTTCAATATCATATTATTGTATTTGTCATCCAGATAGCCCATTTCCCTTCTCTCAATTGTTGATTCAGAAGCATCTTCATTTCCAATGAGGGAACATAAAAAATAACATGAGACTTTAGTATGTGCATTCAAAAGTGTGCCATCTCTTTTACAAGAGCCAAGGCTTGCTTTTCTAGCTTTGAATATCTCAATTCATAATCATGGAGGTTTTCTCTCTTGAAACTGATTGGGATTTCTTCACCGTTGGTATTCCTTTGAGTAAGAACAAATGAAACAACTGTTTCTGCGGCGAACGAATAGATGATGAAATCCCTTTGAAAATTTGGAATGATAAGGATTGGAGCTGTGGTAATTTATCTTTTGATATTGCTGAAAAATTATTGGGTATCTTCTGTTCATTCAAACCTCTAATCCTTTTTCAACAATAAATTGATCGGCTTTACAATACTTGCATAGTCAGGAACAAACCTTTGCACAAAATTGATCTTGCCGAAAAAATGATTGAACTCATTTCTTGGATGACGGAGGGTTTAGTTCATTTATTTCTTTAACTCTTTATGGATCTATATGAATCCCTTCCTTACACACAATATGACCCAATAACTTGCCTTGAGTTACAATGAATAAGCATTTCTTTGGATTTAAAGAGACACCATATAATCTACATCTTTCAAAAAAAAATCTCAAATGATGGATATGATCACCCATAGTTTTTTAATGCACTATCAAGTCATCTTGATAGTCTTCCATAAATTTTCCTATCAACCCACTAAATGCATGATCCATGGCCCTATGGAATGTGGCTCCAACATTCTTCAAACCAAAGGGAATTCTAGCATATGCATATGTCTCCCAAGGTGTTATGAATGCTGTCTTTGCTATATCTTCCTCAACAACCAAAACTTGGCTATATCTAGAAAAACCATCCAACATGCACATCCAGGGCTATCCAGTGACTTGTTGGAGAAGGAACTCCATATTAGGTAAAGTAAAGTTAGCATTTATGCTTCCTTTGTTAAGATATTTGAAGTCAACACACATACGGATTTCCTTAGTCCTTTTTATTACAATCACGGGATTTGAATGCTAGTCAGAGTGTCTAATGGGATAAATTATTCCAAACTTCTTTAATTTCTCCAATTCAATCTTTACTATAGGTTTCAGTTTGGGGTTCATCATCTTTATTTTTTTCTTTACATGATTTGCTTCTTCCCTCAAAGGAATGATGTGCTGGAATATAATTTTATCATAAGCTTTCAAATAATCATAGGTCCATGTGAACACATCAATGTACTATATAAACAATGCAACATATTGGTCAACTTCTTCATTGGTACAATCAACTCCCAAGTTGACATATTTTGGGGAACTGGCAGTTCCAATATTGACCTTTCTTGTTTCTTGCACTTTTCGAATCGAAACTTCTTCCAGGAGATTCTTAGTATGATCATCTTTCATAAAAAATGATTCCAATTGTATGCAATCTTTAGTGACAAAAGACATGTGATCGTCTTCATCATCATCATCATTAAAAAAAAAAAAAATGTAGCTATTCATCATTATCAAACACTTGCAAATATTCCATGTTATCGGGCACAGAAGGTCAGAATGGTCTTTCTACTTGAAAATACATTTTTCTTTGTAAATCATCTAGGTTCGACAATGAGGGCACCAAGGCCAATGAATCCGCCTTGTGATCCTTGTCCCTTGGAATGAAAGAAATGTTGAAGGCAAATATTCCATGTTATCGGGCACAGAAGGTCGAAATGCTCTTTCTACTTGAAAATACATTTTTCTTTGTAAATCATCTAGGTTCGACAATGAGGGCACCAAGGCCAATGAATCCGACTTGTGATTCTTGTCCCTTGGAATGAAAGAAATGTTGAAGGAAAATATTCCATGTTATTGGGCACAGAAGGTCGGAATGCTCTTTCTACTTGAAAATACATTTTTCTTTGTAAATCATCTAGGTTCGACAATGAGGGCACCAAGGCCAATGAATCAGCCTTGTGATTCTTGTCCCTTGGAATGAAAGAAATGTTGAAGGAACTGAAATATTCCATCAATTTGTTAACTCTTTTGAAATATAGCTTAAGTATTTCTTTCTTGATTTTATACCTCTAGGTGACCTGATTAATCACCAACTCAGAGTCGCCAATCAAAATTAGATGTTCTATCTTCCTTTCTTGTGCAAGAATCATCCCTTGAATCAAGGCTTCATATTTTGCCTCATTGTTAGTAGACAAAAATTCCAGTATAATAGCATGTGGATGCACAATCTTACTTGGACTCATAAGAACAATCCCAACTCCACTGTCGAAGTTTGAACAAGCTCCATCGAATGACACTCTCCAATATCCTTCAAACAAACATTCTTGATTCTCCATATCTTGAACTTTCTCTAGGATTTCATTATGTTCCATGTCTAGTATTGCATAGTTTCCAATCCCAACATCTATATAATCCTCCATTAACTCATTATCCTTCTTCTTGAAAGAGAATGGTTTCCTGGGTTCACGGGGCACCTTAATCATTTCTCGTTCTTTTCTTGGAAGCATCATGCAACTTCCATCATTCATTATATATCCTCTGATCATGGATGTACAATCTCTTCCCAGCACAACATTGTATGCCAAAGGAAGGTCTACCACAATAATGTTGAAAACTGTAATAATATGGGGTCTTCCATGAACCACGCATAAAAGTCCCTGATTTCTCCATAGGCTGGCAATTTTCTATAATCAATTGCATATACACTTTCACCAGTTTCGTAATACTTGGTGAAACTCATGTCCAATGCCTCCATGACTTCCAGTGGTATGATATTATTTGTCGCACCAGTGTCAACTAAATAATTATGTAGTGCAACATCATGATTTTCAATTGAAATGTAAAAGGGAGGAATTTTACCTCTCAGCTTGGAAGTTGACTAGCCATGGATTTGTTTTGGACTCGTAACAACAACTTCTACTTTTTCAAATGGATCATCCAACAATTTCAGAATGTTTTCTCTTTGTTGGGGAATCTTCAACACTCTTGTAAAAGGTAGAGTTATCCTTAATTTACTTAAGTCCTCTATGACATCATATGTCATCTTAGTGCAGTTTGATGTCGGGTGTTTCCCTTTACTTCCAATGCTATCTATCACTTTGTCATTTGGCCTTTTCTCATTTGTTTTTTTTTTCATGTTTTTGGATTTATTTTTTGGAGTCATTCTTATTCTTGGATCTATTTACAATTCCTCTTGTCTGAGTGACATTTTCTTGCGAGTTGGGATCGTTGTCACCTTCTTCAAATATATACATGCATGTCTCACATCCGTCCATATGCACAGTTTCAGGACTTTCATTAGGTGAGTAATAATTTTCTTTATCAATTGATTGCTCATCATACACGTCATCTAGAACAATTTCATTGGGAGTAGGTTGTCTAGGAACCATTGGTCATCGTGTATTATCCATGTTTTCAAACCTCACTATGTTTTCTTAGGGAGGGTTCCTTATTTTCCCTGGGACTAACATTCTTGGATTTTACACATAATTATCTCCCCTTCTTAGTCTGGTTATCATGTTTTGCATTTTATTGATAGTTCTATTCATTTGTGCAATTTCAATTCTTTGCTTAGTTTCTTATGTCACCACAGGGTCAACCTTTACATTAAGTATGGTTTCTTTGAAAAATCCTCCTCCCATTGTTTGATTTTGTGTCGGTCATGGCTTGAATTCTTCGTTCTTTTTTGAACTAGAATCTCCTTGATTATCAATCATTAATCCTCCCAACTACCTTTGTACTTTTCCCAGTATAATGTCAGGGTCAACACCCATTTCAATCACAATTTATTCCATCTTAGTGGCTTTAGTCATTTCCTTATCCAAGGTATCCATTTGATATGTTCTGATAACATATTTCACATTCGAGGGCATAACATTCTTATAACAACTGAGAATGACTGGGTCATTTGGTCTTTTATCTTTTGGAATCTTACTCAAGGTTTTATAGAACTCAAGTTTAAAATCTCGTATCCTTTCATTCCTCCTTAAACCAATCTCGGTGAAATCGGTGAGAAGGGTATCATAAGCAACTGGAGGGGAGAAAATAGTCAGGAACATGGCTTCAAGGTCATTAAATGAGCGAATTTATCTACTTGGAAATGTCGTATACCATTCATATTCTCTTTCTAATAGGGTTTGCATAAGTAACCTTACCCTAACATCATCATAGTCAACACGGTGAAAATCACAAACATCAAGATATAAGTGTATATGCCTCTTTGCATCGATTGCTCTGTCTCCATAAAATTCCTTTAGAGTTCCCTTAGGGAGAACACAACGATCATGTTGCTCACCTAGAATATTCAAAGGGGAATCTCTTATTCTTCTTCTATTTTCAAACCTTAGGTTTTCTTGATTTCTTGCAAAATATCTTCTACCTCCTTGTCTCTCCGCATGATGTTTGTCTCGGGGTTGTTCATTTCTTTCTTCCATATCCGGAGAGGTTCCAAGAATATGCTTTTCACTTTTGAGAATAAAGAGTTTCTTGCTATTACTTCTGGTAATGGGTCCCTTGTACTCGTCCAACTTCAATCCCAACCTTGTTCTTGTGATTCTCTAGCTAGCCATTGGTTTATTTGGTATTGTCGCTTGTCTCTCCTCTGTCTCAAGAGGATTTGAACTAGGTGGATATTGATGGCCACCCACCTATTCCAATTGGCTCATTTTGACAGTTTTTCAATTTGGCAGTTTTTCCCTAATTTTCGGGTCCCGAACTTCCAAGGTCATTTTGAGGCCCTAAAAAATGTTTTTAGGGATATCCATAGTCAAACTATATGATTTATCCAAATTATGATGGAAAAATGTGTAGTCCTTAGATAGAACTTTCCAACGGGATATCATGCACCTAAAATGGAGGTCTTATGCAAACGTTACGCCCCTGAAAAGTCGATACACCAAACTAACCAAAATGGGGTCCACAAAACTATTGGATTTTCATCTTCCAGGGTTAGGGTTTTGGATTTTATTTATGTTAAAAAATCTTGGGTTATGGTTTTGGACACATATCTTCTAAGAGATAAATTGTCACCATTCTAGCAAGTCTTTCACTCTGTATTTTTACAGTTTTTGTACATTTTGGCTCATTAATAGAAACTTGTGTATTAATGTATCTTTGTGTTTATGATTGCATCTATGATACATTCCTTTTATATTATTGGATATCTGAGATATCTATGTACATTTATTTATTGTATCTCTGCTCTCATTTCATGCCAAAAATAATCTGGATCATTGGTATCAGAGCAGGTTCTCTTGATCATTTTTTAGTGCATGTCCCCAATGAGGTATGAGTATAGAAAGTTGTGTCTCCAACTTGTCTCTCTTGAGTAAAATCGCTCTCACGCACCAAAGAAACCCTCCATGGTGGAAGAAAATAAAAATGACGGAGTAGAAGATTCTATCAATCTGTTGCTTGAGCAAGCTCTCATGCGACAGAGGGATGAAATGATGGAGAATTTTTCCCACATCCTTCAACGTCTACTGATAGAAGTAGGAACATCTTCATCAAACAACCACTTTAGAAGGACCTATCGTTTCAAGGTATAGGTTAATTTTGATATTCCAGTATTTGAAGGTTAGATAGATGCAGATGACCTAGACAAATGGTTAATTTGCTGGAAAATTATTTCTATGTTCACCATTTTTCTGATAGGGAAATGATCACCTTCTCACTCTTTAAGGATATCCTCGATGTCAAACATTGGTGGGAACTTACCGGGAGAAAAGTTCCACATATGAGTTTAGAATATATGGGGTCGAGCCCACTTGGGATTTTTTTGTGGATGCGATCAAGGAACAATATTACCTTGTTGGAAACTATAAAGGCCAATACATGAGATGGACCACAATGTGACAAGATAGGGGCCAAACAATGTCGATTTTCAAAAATAATTTCCATACCTTATGCACCAAGATGGGTATCAAAGACTCCAAGTGACATTTGGTTCTGAAATACCGTGGGGCTCTACATAGATACATCCAAACTGAAATGGATTTCTGGAAATCTCATCACTAGGTACTGCTTATTGATATGACTTTAAAATCAAGAAGAAATTTAAGCACCAAAACAAGAGAGAGTTTGGGTATGAAAATCTGTAACAACCAAAGTATGATAAAGATGACCCTAACAAACAACCTTTCGGAAAAAAGTCCAAGCCATAGGAAAAGAATGGTCACGGGAAGACAAAGAAGGACACTGGAAAGTGGTGTGATTTCCATAAAATCCCCTGGCACAACACTGATGAATGTTTCTCAAAAATATCAATGGTGTCCGAGATCAAAGACAAGGAGCCGAACCCTGATTCAAAATCTGATTCAGAAAATACTGGTAGAAGACAAATCATCGACGCAGACCCCATTGCTATCTTTGCGATCACAATAATTCAACTAGAAGAACCAATAGAGCCTGAAGAGGGGGGGGCTCCTTTTTCATTCACAGATGTGAGTGAAGGGGACCCCTCTGCATTTTATTATTGATAGTAGAAGCTAGAAGAACCTCATCTTAAAAGAGGTCATCAAACATTTGGGATTGTCGACAACACCACAACCACAACCATACAACATCGGGTGGCTTCGCCGGGGACAAGATCTTCATGTTAGACAATAGTGTTGATTTTCATACGACATCCAACCCTTCAAGGATGAGGTATTATATGATGTTTCCCCACTGGATGTCTGTGATGTTCTCTTGGGCCAGCCATATATGTGGAAGGACCATGGTATTTATGAGTCTTGACCTTGTAGTGTCATGATTACTCTAGTGGGTCATCTCTACAAGATACCAGAGGTAATTCTGACTATTGTCCAACCTAAACAATGTTGCAAGGTAGTATCTCATATTACAAAATTCATCTTCTTCACAATTTGTTCAAAAGGTGAACATAAAAGGACACCACAACCACGACAGCCTCGGTCCAAACACCTTTTATCCAACAAAAGTAGGTCGACAAGATTGCAGAAAAGAGAAAAGATTGCTTTTGCACATAGTTATCTCATTTATCGTGACTGGTTGAACAAATTCAACCCATCCAACAACAGGTTCATGACAACCTTCCACAAACCAAGAAATACAACGTATCCAGCAAGGCAAACGACTCACCAAGATTTAGATTCAACAATCGCTTTCCCCTCTTTCCCGGGAAATCAACACAATGGAGACCATTTCTTCCGGAGGAGGGAGAATTGATACAAGAAGATATCAGTGGCCACCCACCTATTTTAACTGCTTATTTTGGCAGTTTTTCAGTCTGGCATTTTTTTCCCTAGTTTTTGGGTCTCGAACTTCTCGGGCCATTTTGAGGCCCTAAACAACATTTTTAGGGCTCTCCATAGTCAAACAATATGATTTACCCAAGTTCTAATGAAAAAATATGTATTCCTCGGATATACCTTTCCAATGGGATATCGTGCGCCTAAAACAGACATCGTAAGCAAACGTTATGCCCCTAGGAAGTCGATACACCAAACTAACCAAAACGGGGTCCACAAAACTGTTGTCTTTTTATCTTCCGAGGTTAGGGTTTTGGATTTTATTTATGTTAGAAAAGCCTTTAGAGCCTCATTGTAAATTATCTTCTTTTGAATGTGAGTATTGGACACATATCTTCTCAGAGATCAACTGCCACCATTCTAGCGAGTCTTTCACTCTCTATTTTTACAGTCTTTGTACATTTTGGCTCATTTATAGAAAATTGTGTATTACGTATCTCTGTGTTTATGATTGTATCTCTGATACATTCATTTTATATAATTGGATATCTGAGATATCTATGCACATTTCCTTATTATATATCCGCTCTCATTTCGTGCCGAAAATAATCTGGATCATGATTTCTCTTTCTTCTTCTTGGACTAAGATCTACCAAGACCTTTCTAACTCTTCTCAGGTCTTAGATGTTGTTATTACCTGATTGTATAAATGATGTAAGATGCTTCATTGATCATTTAATTCAATTTCTAACTGGGGCTGATCAGCCTGGGGAAAATTCATATATTTTAAAAAAATGCTAGACGAGGTTCCAAATTTCAGTTCATTTCCGAGTATGGTCGCCAAAAATGTTGAGGCTTCAATTTGTTAGGACCGAAACAACAACCTCACGAGAATGTAAATCCCCCTACATTTTTATAGAGGTGGTACTCGTATTTACTTTATGATTTTCTTGGGACTGTTAGGTCTTCAGAATATGAGACTTTGCAGAAGTCATTTGTGGTACTCAAAGAAATATAAATATTGCCAAAAAAATAAAAGAAAAATGTTTGTTTTATTTTTTTTTAAGAAATTTCTTGAGAAAGGACAAGGAGCCGAGCACATTCACACATTTAAATAAAATAAGAAAAATTTTCTCACATCCATCATAGTTTAAAATAAATATTTATGATAACATAAAAATAAAAGAAGATGGTATGCATGCATAAGAGAAATTTTACAAAGTTGATCTAGATCTCGGGGGCTAAGATCTGGATGGCTTGAATGCCGAGAGAGGAGGATATTAGAAATGTCAATCTTGCATAAAAAGAAGCATGGAAAAAAACAACAACATGCAAATGAAGTACTTGGAAGAAGAGCCTCACCTCTAAAACTAACTACTACTAAATCACTCGGAGCTAATGAATCTCACAATAAACAATAGCAAATATGCGAGAAACCAAAATGAGTCTTGCTAGGCCTTTATATAGAATTACAAAATGGTCCATTGGACAAAGTAAAAAAGAGCTCATTAAATGAGTCTTTATTATTAGTACAATAGATCTAATTACCTAACTAACTAAGTAGTGGAAAATAAAATCCAATCCAATAATGGAAAGAGCTCATTAAATGCGTCTCTATTATTATAATTACGTTGACAGGTGTCACCCCTATTGGAATTGATGAGTTAATGAAGCTTTTAATTACAAATTCCAATCGTATGACCAACATTTAAAGATGCAAGCATATTCTTTGTCATCTTCCCAAATCAATGAATGATATTTAATGCTCATAACTTCCTCTCATTTCTAAATGCATTTGTGAACGCCAGTTAAGTGATTAGAAAAAATTAATATGTATACAACTCTTTACCACCACATTTGACTAATTAAGAGTCCCTACTTCAGCCTCATTGCCATGAATGGCATTGCCTCAATCAAAGCATGTGTGTGTTTCAATTTCAATCAAAGCATGCGTTACCAGGTAGTGCAAATTAGACAGCCGTGGTTTTTTAATTTCAATTTTAATTAAAGCACGGGTATGTGTTACCAGGTGGAGCAATTACTCAACCGTGGGTTTTTAATTTCAATTTTAATTAAATCATGGGTATGCATTACCAGGTGGAGCAATTACACAGCCGTGGGTTTTTAATTTCAATTTTAATTAAAGCATGGGTATGGGTTACCAGGTGGAGCAATTAGACAATCGTGGGATTTTAATTTCAATTTTAATTAAATCATGGATATTCTTTACCTGGTTGAGCAATTAGAGATCCATGGGTTTTTAATTTTCAATTTCAATTAAAGCATGGGTTACAAGGTGGAGCCCCATGGAGCAGTGTCTCCTTACTAGGTGGAGAGCCATGGGTTTTTAATTGTGCGCACATTTCCCTTGGCATTTTCAATTCCTTTCATTTAATTTTGGGTACATTTGGGTTCCTTGTTTTAATTATGGGCACATTTTAGTTACTAGCATTTTCCTTCCTTTCCCTTGGTCTTATGTTTCTGACATCTTCAACTCGGGAACTAATTCATCGCCATTTTCTCACCCTGCACAATACGATGAAAAGACGAGTTGAACTAATTCATCACCACTTGCTCAGCCTGCACAAAATGATGCAAATACAAAATTGTTGGGAATTGGGGGAGCTGTTGGTTCAATGTCAGGTAAGGAGCTATTATATTGTTTCAACAAGTTTTTTCCACTATTTCTGATTTTTTTTTGTGTGTTCATCGATCAACCATTTCTGATTTTTTTTTGTGTGTTCATTTTCCAATACAAGATGATTGGCCAACGATACCAGCTTGGACATCCAGGTTCTGTTCCAGGTTACGGGCCCCTCTTATGTTGAATTTCAAAGGCTTATGGAGAAGGAATTCTAGCACATCACGAGATTCCAAAACCATAGCCAACATTCAATAGCTTAACTCCAGAACATTTCATTTTTTATATTTTACAATGTTCTTTACATAAAAATCGTCTCATGCTTTCTCAAGTTGAAACCTTTTTATAATTTTTAAGAAACACATATATGGTTACGTTGAAAATCTATTGGAAATGGTGGGAGATATTTTTATATGTTGAAATATTTGTAATGGACCATTTTCTTCTTTAAATCATTTATCCTTTGAATAGATTTGCAGGTTCCTAAGAATGTATTCTTATCCATGTCAAAGAAAATTAATCCATGACTCATATTGCATTTATAACCATTATTTTATTTTTTTATGTTTCTTGAAAGTACTATTGGTTTTTCTGATAGCGTTTTCATACATGTCAAAGATTTCTGTCCAGAATTTATCTTATTCATATCAAAAAACATTTACAACCATAAAATTATAATTTTATATATATATATATATATATATATATATATATATATATATGAAGTTAATGGAGTCTCCATGAAGTTAACCATGTTAATATATTATAATTATAATTTTTAAATAGTTAAGGATTTGTCTTTGCCAAACTCATTATAATAATTGGAGTTAGGGTTTGGGTGTGACCAAAATAATTATTTTTAATAATAATTAGTATTAGGATTAGAATAGAATGAGATTATGGTTGACAGGTTTTCTAAAACCATCTTTATCCATCTATAAAACTTCTTTCACATCAAAAAAAACACACAAATCCATAAATACAAATACCTAAAATCAAATAATGCTTACCTGTAAATAAATTAAATAACACCTACCCAAAATGCATTTTTTCTTAAATTTAATTATTGGGAACCTTCCGAAAGGATGCCATATGAAAGAGCATGCCGACAAGAAAAGACATCGACAGTCCTCTTGTTAAATGAGAGCATGCAAGATTCTGCAACCAGAGTCCTCGTATCTACATATTAGCGAATGACACAGCAATAAATATTTACATGAATAATATTTAATATTTATTAATATATAATTACATTGATAATATTTAATATTTATTTATTTTTATTTTAATAAATTTTCAAATTTATAATTAAGAGTTATTTAATTTCTTTTTAAAGTGTTTACTCGATGGAAGGAAGGGTTTATCGACGGAAGGAAGGGTTTATCTACTTTAGAGTAGTGTAATTGTCATAGGTTATAACAAATATAGACAAATTTTTTTTTTTTTTTTGTTAATTTGTGCAGGACGCGATTAACTTGTGGCTTGAGAAACCGCGACTTAGGGGCATCTAAGCCGTCAAAATCACCCGGAGATCGCACCCGGCATGAGTCACACCAACCCTTAACATGGTTGGATTTTTTGTCCCCACAGGTTAAACAACACGGAGTGGCTTAACAACACACTCCGTCACCGACTATCCTACACCTCGGGGACAAGATAAACAATCTTATTATATTGTTTAATATTTTAAATAAATAAATAAAAATTGGTTCATTTTCACTTTTATTATTTAAGTTTTTCCATTTTTATTTTTTTCTATTTATTTTTATTAGTAATATTTAATTTTATTATTAATATATAATTGATTTGCCATTTTTAATTTTAAGGAAAACTATAAGTTAATTTTTAAATTTTGTTATGAAAAATTAATTTAATGTTAACAATAATAAAGATTATTTATCTCATAATTTAAATAAAGAAATATAAATTTAAATTTAAAAAATTGTTTTTTCATAAAGATTTTTTATTTAATAATTTAAATAAAGAAATTTAAATTTAAATTTAAAAAATTGTTTTTGATATTTTATATCTATATTGAAATTTATATTTATTAAATATAAATAAGAATTAATTATACATCTATTTTAATTTTATATCTATATAAATTATACATCTATTTTAATTTTAACTTTTCGAGATAACAATTTTTTATATAAATTAATTCATAACTAAAAGTAAAAATAAAATGTAAACTTTTGGATTTAGAATTCAAATAAACCCTACTTATTTTATTTTTATTTATAAAGATATACATCAATTTCAATTTCAATTATATTAATTCATAAAATTAAAAATTACATCTTATTTATAATGAGTTGTAAGTATATCTAACTTGAAAGTATAAGTAGAAACATGGATAATAAATGGTTGCAAGTATATCTAACTTGAAAGTATAAGTAGAAACATGGGTAATAAATGGTTGCAAGTATATCTAACTTGAAAGTATAAGTAGAAACATGGGTAATAAATGGTAACATAGGTATATTGTTTTGTTTTTTTTTCCAAACTCTTTTTAATGAAACAAGTATTGTGTTTTTATTTGAGAATTTTAAAGGATCTTAAATGTGCATTCTTCAGTCTATTCATCAACACCTTTTAGCAAGCCAAATTTGTTTGCTTCAAGAAATCCCACAATTTAAGCATTAAAAATACAAGATTTTCACCAAAAACAAAGGAGATTGTCCAATGAGGATTAGTCACATGTAGATATAAGATCATTTTAATTTCAATATCTTAATGGTTCAAATTAACAACATTATTATGGTCCAATAGACCAATCAGGTCTTAGTGGACATTAATCATCATCATCATCATCATGGAAACTTCACTCAATTTACTTCGGCATTCCCATTCACTAGTTTAGAGGGTATGCTAGTTACTATAATAATTAGG
>JZKD02S0519647.1:729800-750018 GCA_000966675.3 Picea glauca | reverse complement strand
ATACCTCCTAGTCTCCTATATATACCAAGGAGACATTTTCATTTTGAATAATCTTGTACTTGAACATTTAAGTGGGGTAAAAGGAGGTTTCCCCCTCGAAGAGGCTTATTATCTGTAATTATCTCTTTTTCAAGGCGTTGAGTACTTTTTCTGAGGATTTTATATGCTATATTTATATTTGGTTCTTAACACCGTGCAATGCAACACTTACAGAATGAGAATGTGAAACTTACGACACTTGTGACAATGAAAATGTGACATTATCAAAGTGAGTAATTTTGACGTGTAATAGATTTCCCCACAAAGAGTGAAGTCGGAAAATGAAATTTGATGGTCGAAACACTTTGTAGATTCTTCGAAGCAAGGGTATGGAGTTGGGGAACCTGTTATAAGTTGCATAAAACCATCAAACAATGTTAATATGACCACCTCAAAGGGAGGTATACCTATGCTAAGACTAGAAGTGACTCAAAGTATGGCCACCAATACAGACACTACATATCCATGTTGAATAAGGGTATGGCCACTAGAGATATAATGTGGATCCATACTTCTATGACGTGAACTGAGTGTAGCAATGGAAAAATACACAGTGTAGATACGAGATGATAAAACATAGCCACATACCAATAAAATGTGGATCTATGTGACATTATAGGTATCAACATGCTCAAATGACTTCCTTCGTAGCTTGGGAAGAAAATATAACAAAGTGAATTCTCAACCCACGGTCTTCATCCCAATCCCAATGTGGTACAAATCTAGCCATGTGAATAGATAATTTGATGTTGAACATGGTAGAAACCACTTGATTACCGATCATTGAGGTAAACCATTAACAAGTGCGAGGGAAATCACCAATAATGTCAATGACTCTCAAGGTACCCTAGTACATTCCAACGAATGTGAATAAGTGAGATGAGGTCGAACATTCGTGGAAGCAAATGTTCAGAGTTCAATGATGTAAACCTAATGTCAGAAGTGAGGAGGCCTACCATTAAGGCATGTAGGTCCCAAGGTACTAACTGTTTTCTAAGTCTAATTCCAATATGATGTATGGAAGTCGACAAGAAAATACTCGTTGAAGGAGGGCCTTGATGTATCCCTCATCATCGAAATGAAACTGACACAGGAATGTGATAAGATATATCAAATGAGCACCAAATCACATGGGTATGGTAACTCACAATTGTGTAGATGGTTGACTCTCGATGTGGAAACTTCCCTAGAACATTGAGGCACGACGTGAGACTTGGTAGCATAAATGCAGAAAGGACCAAAACATAATGCAGTGAGTGTTGAGGCATTATTTGGATGTCTCAAAGGAGTGGAAAGACTCATAGGATTGGTTCAGTTCAGAGGTTTAACGGATTATTTGAGTGTTCAATGTGGATATTAAAACAAGTGTCGTGTTCAAGGGAGACTGCAAGAGCTTCTTACAAACATTTTCAAGAAACTTGACCCACTTCATTCAATTTCCCCCCCATCCATATAGATGAGTAACTATTTTTAATTTAACGAGCTTGAGGAGGATAAAAATGCTTGATATAACTCACCTTCGGTAAGTTACTCATCCTTTGTTTAACGAACTGGAAGATGTAAGGGTTCATTTCCATATGGATCCTTTAATGTGTAGTTTAGCAAGTCCAGATAAAGAAAACTCAGTGGTTTTTCATGTTTAGAGAGTCTGAAAAGAACTTAAAAGAGACTCCAGGGTTGTCCTTTTTCGTAATTTTACTCCCCGAGGTAAAAAAAAAAGATAAACTATTACTCGAAAGACTCCCTTTCGAACCTTTTAACGAGTGTGAAAGGAAACAAGATCACTTGACAATATTTTCATGTTTAGAGAGTCTGAAAGGATATTAAAGGAGAATCTAGGGGGGTCCTTTTGCGTATATCCTTTATGAGTCTTAAAAAGTGATAAACGTATGCTTGGTTACATTCTCATGTATTTGTGAGCATGAGAACAAACAAATACTAATCTCATTGGTGTTACAAGGTCATCAAAAAAACTTTGCTCAATTTCCTGTAAAATCAAGTTGTTTTGGGCAAAAGACATTAGTAATTTCTCGAAAAATGACAAAAACCAAAAAATAGACTTATAATAAGGAGAAATGACCAAATTGAACATATCAAATATCAAATTAGGTCAAAAATTCATTTTTACCTTTGTTTTTACTATTCTCCTCTCCTCGAGTTTTTTACCTCTTTTGGAGCATTTTTCGAGCGTTGATTGCGGAGGTTGTGGGCAATCATTTTCAAAACCGTCCAGATCAGGTTGGTTGTTTCCTCATTGTCATCCTTTTCCATGTATTTGTATTGCATTTTAGCCTTTAGTTTAGTTGTTATAGGCTCCTTTGGAAGCCCTGGAGCATTGAATTGGATTGACGCTCCCTCAAGGCATCGAGGGGAGCGTCGAGAGTGATTTCAACACCCTAGTGTGTGTGTTGAGGGCACACTAGCACTCTGTTTTCTTATTTAAGGGAGTGCTAGGCGTTGAATCTAAATGTTTTTCTTTATCTTTAGGCTAAAAAGAGGCAATTTTTCCTTCGAATACTTAGCTAATGATGATTAATTGATGTATTTGCAAGTTTCATTCATAGCTAACCATGCATGAGTGGAAATAATGTGAGCACAATTTTGATGACAGTGTTGCTCTACAATACCCTCAAGCGAGGGCATCCTTACACAATTGTGGCTTGCTCAAGTACTTCAAACTTCAAAATATGAGGAAAGAAGTGTTATTGCTCGAATACTTAATCGGTCTACGGGATGACGGTGAGAAATCATTTCGAATAGGACCGCATATGCTTGAGATCAAGATAGATGATGCATACTTTTTGACGGGGCTCTCGAGGAGAGGGTTACCCATAATATTTTCCAGACATTGGGCTACTCCGCGATCGACTGAGGAATATTTTTCTAAATACTGTATACCAGGGTCATGATTGGTAGGAGGAAGGATCATTATAAAAGATGTGATGGATCTATCTCTTTGATTCGTCCTATTTTCTATCACCAATTTGGTGGGAAGCACTAGTTCCCATCTCACTTCTAAATCCCTAATTTATTATGTCATTTAGTTCTTGGAACCTTCGTTGTTCAAATGGACCAGAGATTTCTTGAGGAATGTTAAAAAGAAGATATCCAAATTTAGAACTGGAAAGAAAAATCATTTTGGATATGGTTTTTTATTGGTTTCTTTTTTCCTAGAATGGATTCCACAGATGCAACCACAGGTTGCAATAATAGCACGCCATGTTACTAGGCCTCGCATGGAGAAGTTGACCAGTCTTTCCCCCAGGTTGGGGAATGAGCCCTCAAATTTCAAATTCACTGATAACTTCTTCACATGGTGGAGGAGGCAACTGGTGGTGATATTGGACTTACCATATGTTGGGGTAGATTTCATGGGTAGTGCAGGCTTGGCACTGGATGATGGAATATAGTGGGATGCATTAGGTACGAATTATCATAACTATGTAACAATTTCATTTTTTTTACATGTTTTTGGTTGTACAACGAGGGATCTAAAAAAAAAAATTCATCATCCAGACAGAGGTGCACCATGTTCGGAATATATGTCAACATTAGGGCGTCGTGGCGATGCACATGAAGAAGAAGAGCATGATGTCGTAGTGGGAGGACTCCAGGAGGTGGAAAGGAACCTCTAGGGCTTGACCATGGGTGTCCCACCCCTATGGAGGTGAGATGTGAATCTACACCTTTAGAGACATACAATTGGGGTATTTGAAGGCCTCAATCATTTGCTATGACAGGTGGCAAGGGAGGTAGTGTGCTATGCATAGCACAATGTGATACAGGGGGATGAGTAGATTCCCAGTCATTTTGTAGTATTTATGATGATTCTATCGGCATGAAGGCCCATGTTTTTCCCTGTTATGTACTTTTGTATGATGTATTTTGACAAAAGAATTATCTATCAATCTTATATATAAACAAGTTTTTCTGTAGCTACCTATGTTGTATTTTTATTTTATGTGATGTTTTCTATTCATATGCTTTGTGTTTCAAATGTTTATCTATGCATAATATACCAATCCAACATGTAATTCACTAATGAATCTGCGATTGTGTTGAGTTCTCTCGACATGCGTCTGTATTCAATAAATTCAAAAGATCTTTCGAGACAACGAACCCTCATATGGAGACGTAGTAAAGTTAAGTTTTGAATGACGTACTCACGATTTAGTTGATGTACCACGAGTTGAGAATTGAGGTTGATAATCAGTTGAGATATACCTAGAGAAGAGGATTTGGTCAAAATTTCGATGACATAATGATACTCTACAACGTTATTGGTTGTAGATCCAAGGAAAATTCCTCCTGAACTCAGTAACTCGCCAGAGTGGTAGATGACTTAAGTTTTAGTAGCAATGTTATGGGTATATCAACTAGCGCCATCTGCAAACCCGAAATAAATGGGAAAGGATGATGTCATATGCACATTCAAACAAAAAGAAGAGTATAAGCAGCCAAGCCGAAACTTGTGCACAAAAAATAAAAGACACACCAAGTCAAAAGTATATATTACATTAATATACAAAGCACACATGAGGCATTTATATGCATAGTACTTCTTTAGGTAAATCCCATTTGGGGGATCACCGAGAGATATTCCATCGTAGTCTAATAAATCGTAGGCGCCTCTATGTAACACATGTTCTATGATGTATGGTCCATGCCACATGGGTTCTAACTTTCCTTCCCCCATTTTGTCATGATCTTGATCATAGACTAGGACTAGATCTCCTTCTACAAAAGTACGAGGTTCAATGAACTTATCATATTGGTTTTTCATGAATTTTTGATACGTCTCGTTGATTAAAAAAACATCACGATGGGTTTCATCCAACTTGGTTAGATATAAGAATCATTCCTCTTCAACAGAAGTAAGGGGTAAGAGTGCTATGACAAGTTTCAACGAAGGGATCTCACATTCGATTGGTAATACCTCTTCTATCTCGTATACCAATTGGAAGGGTGTAAATCTACTTGTGGTTTTAATTGAAGTTCGATAAGCCCAGAGTGCGGAGAAGAGATGAAAATTCCAAGAGGTTTTGTTCACTTCCACCATGAATTGAACCATGGTCTTCAGGACTTTATTGATGGCTTCAACTTGTCCATTTTCTTGATGGTAATAGGGGGATGATTTTTCATGGTGAAAACCTAACTTAGTGTGTAATTCACCCATCATCTGATTATGGAAATTGGATCTATGATGAGTTACAATATATTGTGGGACACTGAATCGAGCAATGATATGGTTAAAAAAAATGTGTGTGGAAATTGTTAAGCAATGTAGTCATATCCTAAGCCCATTTAGTGAAATAATTGAAGACAATAATGATATAAGCGTTCCCCTTGGATGAGGTAGGATTACATTGCATAAAATCGATGCCCATTTTGCAAAGGGGATGACGACGACAATGGGATGAAGTGGAGCTAGGAGGGTATGTTCTTTCCTCTGAAAGATCTGACAAGGTGGGAATTTTTTAACGGAAAAAATGCAATCTTTGAATATGGAAATCCAAAAATAACCGGTATGTAAACAATTTTGGGTTGTAGCCATCCCATAAATATGACCACCACAAGCTCCAAGGTGACAGTCATTTAAAACTTATTTAGCCTCTTCATGGGTTAAGAAACATCATAATTTAGTATCAATTTTATGGTGGTACAAGGTGTTGCCAATGATAAGGTAGCATTTTGAGTGGTGTCTAATGAGACAGTGTTCATCACATGAAATGCTAGGTTGAAAGCATTGGGTTTGGAGATAGAGAAGAATATATCCATACCGAGGATCATACGTACTAATAAGGAACATAGATTCATCAGGAAGAGAATCACTGGGATCAATATTCTCATCAGTATGGGGAAGATCGCAAATTAATTCCACAAAAACTAATGATTTCTTATCCTTGGATTTGGAAAACTCGAGATCGAATTCTTGGAGAATGACGATCCATTTGGAATATTTCCCCCCAAGTACTTCATGAGTCAAGATGTGGTACATGGGGTTCGAGTCGGAAATGACCGTCGTAGTGCGTAACAAAATATAGTGGCGAAATATTTGGATGGAAATTACTGTTTCCAAAGACAACTTTTCGACATGTGAATATCGGAGTTCAGAACCTGATAGAATTTTACTCAAATAGTAGATCACATGTTCGGTGCCATCGTAATCCTCTTGTACTAACACCGTAGAAATAGTGGAAGTAGAGGCAGCCAAATAAAGGATATAATCTTTCTCATAATACAGTGGGTGAAAAAGACGTGTGTTCGTTAAGTCATTCTTAGGAGCATAAAATGAGCACTGAGTGGTGGCATCCCAGATGAAAGGGGTATATTTCTGTAGTAATCTCATGAATCCTTTAGTGATTTCAATGTAATTGCAAATGAAGCGAAAAAGAAAGTTTTCCTTCCATATAGACTTTGTAGTTGGGTAAGGTTTTTGGGAGGAGGTAAAGTGAGAATGGCTTTGAATTTTAAGGGATCCACCCTAATCCCATATTTAGAGACTACGAATCCGAGGAGTCTCCCTGATTCAACAACACAAATGAATTTATGGGAATTCAAACATATGTTGTAAAACTGGCATCGAAGAAAGATGGCATGTAAGTGACAAATATGGTCACTTCAATGAGATGAGTGAGCGGGCAAGTCATCGGGATAAGGTTCAACAATGTGTTTTATATCGTGGAACACATACGACATGGACCACTCAAAAGTGGCTCTAGCGTTTTTAAGGCCAAAATGTAATTTACGATAAGAGAATGTCCCCCACAGGAAGATGAAGGTTTTTTTGTGTTGGTCAACTAATAAAATGTCGATCTGGTTATATCCAGAAACACCATCCATAAAAGAGAAAATGACGCTTCCGAAGCAATTATCTATAATTTTGTCGATAAAGGGTGTAGTGTAATTGTCCATGGTAAAATCCTTATTAAGATCCTGATAATCGACACAAACATGAATGGCACCTTGTTTCTTGGTGACTGGAATGACATTGGAAACCCATTCGATCATAGGGATAGGATAAATAAAACAAGATTTCAAAAGTCTTTCTACTTCTGCCTTGATTGTCATGGTTTTCTTAGGATGAACCGGGTGAATGAAGTTTATGTCTCATGGGTTTAACTCCTGGGTAAGTTTTGATTTCATGCACAACGATCGATCACATTTATTCATAGCTCCAAGAAAATATGTTTCTAAATTATTTAAACAAGGAGGTATAAGTTTCAACTTCTTCAGCTAAACAATTTGCACCTAGTTGTATGGTTTCCATAATACCTTCTTTAATGGATATGTCGACAATAATCATGGAAGAGATGTTTCCCAAATTCCACTCTAAGATGGTATCTTGAGTGAGTATTGGAGATTGGGGGGAGTGGACGATATATCTAGGTAAGATAGATGAAATGTCTTTCTCTATGTCATCCAAAATGGGAAGAAAGGATGAACGATGGTGGTTGGAATCCCATAGTTCCTCCTCGATAGTAATAATTTCCATAAGATATTCATCTGATGGAAAAATATGTAGGATGTAATCGAAAGTAGAGGATAGGGAATCTAACCAGGATGGTAATGAATAAGTAGTAGATTCTAGCAGATGTTGGTTGTCCCTTGAAGGAGAGGCAGACTAAATGGCATCGTATTCAACCTCTGTAGGACTCAATGGCATGGTGTCAACTAGTATATCGAATTCTAATGGACTAGGCATAATCCATGGATCAGATGTTTTGAAGGACTGATGTGCCATAGTTGAAATCATATTAACCATTATGATATGTTTCATAGTGGGAGGAAGAGGAGTAGGGAAGGTACCCATGAGTGAAGAGTCTTTCAAGAGACCTACTCCAACATTTTCATAAGTGATTTTTGAGTCTCCCAGAAAAGGAATGTTGTTGGTCGTTTTCGTGCAAGCGTCGGGGGCTGTAGTAATCTAATTAATCAATGGTCACAATTTTACCTTGATGAGGGAATTGGATGCATTGAAAAACCGATGAAGCGAAGACAATAATAGCATAGAACCAACTTCTACCTAGCAACAAGTTATAATCGAGGTGAGCATCGACTACTTCGACATCTACATAAACATTTTTGACTCATAATTGAACGACTAAGGATTGTAATAATCCATGAGGTCGGAAACCCCTTCCATAAAATGATCGTAACATGGTGGGATATTGATTAAGACCAGGTGATTTAAGGCCTATCAATCAAGTCAAAGACATGAAACATTCTAATGCCCCTTCATCCAAGATCGTACGATGAATATGTTGATTATGGACAATGACATCGATTTGGACAACAAGTTGGTGAGATAGTCAAGATTTAAAATTATATAGGTTAAACGAGATATTATTGGGTGAATCAGGATCTATATCTTTGATGATGGCCAAGAGAACTCTACGTTAACTAGGGAAGTGTTGTAGAACATTGAGAGCTTCCATAGCGCAAGGTTCTTGAGCCAAATATTCAACGATGTTGTAGTTTTGAGTAGCACGCGAATTAGGATTAAAGGTAAAATTTCTAATTGTGTTCTTGGGTGGGCATAATATAGAGTCAAATCTAGGTTTCTCAATATAGTGTGGTCCAAATGGAGGAGCAATTGTAGTAGGAGGTGGATCTGATTTAGTACTAGTAGTTACTTATTCCTTATTAGGTTTACCTGGAGATGTGTCATATGTCATAATATGAGTGGTCAAATATATCCCATTAAAAATGTAAATGCGTGCACTATATGAAGCTTCCTTGTTAGGATGATGATTTGGATTACCTCATGTCAGAGGTGCAATAGTTTGTGAAACTAGTAACTATTGCGGTGGAAAAGGATGTGTCAGTACAATGGGTTGAGAATTTCCTTTAAAACATTTGGAAACTTCATCTCAATGAGGATGGAAACTAAGGATACCAACTGAAAGTCAACTTGTGAGAGGGTATAGTCAATAGTCGAGTCTGAATGTATGGGAAGGATATCAAGTCTGAAATTATTCTAGAGAACTAAGGAAAAATGGACTGGTAAATTCCAAAGAATCCCAAACGTATTCAGAATTCATGAAGCTCCGAGACCAAATGAAAATAGTTGATCCTCAATAAGAACCCCCAATATATGCTCGCACTACTAAAATTGGTTAAGTATCAGAAGGATAATATATGATCTCTCCTTCATGCAACCTCATGTTTAACCCTTGTGTTATCACCATAATTCACCTCTGGATTGTGGCAGAGGTAACCCTGATACCCATCAGTTTTATATGTCACAATGAATGAATAAGGGCAGTCGAATGGACGCAGACCCAAGAGAATATCTCTTTAACTCAGAATCCTGGACCAGGCAAAACATAAGAAAGTGAGGTCTTGATCTAAATCTAGTAAGGAAGTTGAGTTTAAAATGAGCAGAGGGAAGACTTGGTGAGAAAATGTAAGAGTCTGTTATGGACATTCGATCTTCTAGTAGCCTAAGAAAGAAAATATTCAAGAACAAGATCCTCTTGGACCTGAAGTTTCAGACACTAAGGTATGCCTAAACGACATAGTTATAACAACACAACGATCAAACCCACATCAAAATTCTACTGTAACAACTCGACCAGATCCTCCAATTCTGAGCTACTTAGTGTAAGAGGGAAAAGATAACACAAGAAACTGATTAAAATTGGTGAAAATATTACAGTGATCAAACTTACATCAGAACAACATAACTACCCTCGACTGGATCCTCCAATTTCAAGTGTTTTAACACAGTTTCTTACAAAGATACAAAAAGAAGATGAATTTCATTAAACAATAAGTCTCAAATATAGATGCATAACCAAAGGAATGAGTGCTTCCTCAAAACTTTACAATACGGGAGCCTAGCTCAACCAACGACGACGCTTACAAAATATCAAAATTGAGTGTATATACTTAGAACTTCTCATGGCCCTCAGGGATATGATCGGACCACTGCATTCAAATATTTGAGTTTCCTCCTTCTCCTGTTAGACTGCACATGTTTTCCTCTGTCAGACGTGAAATTAAAATAGTATGGAATTTGCAGGAAAACCCATTTATATAGGAGCTCTAGGCTGTCAGCTAGCCACCACAACCATCCTTTCTTTTTTTCCATTAATGGGGTGAAACGAGGCTTCAACCACCACTCCATATTTCCATTAACTACCTTCATTAGGATAGGGATGAGTTCTAACATCCATGAATGCCCCAGGTGGTGCCCTGACTTCTTCAAATCAATCTCGGCACTTTGATTCCTATTGCTCTTCTTCTGCAATCAATACATGTATTTTCGGCCCTTTGGCACAGATCCTTTCAATCGATCCACACAACCTCGAGCCATGACCCTGTGCTTAAACCCTATAAAGTTTCGAAACTTTTCATATCAGGAGTTCTCACTCCCCTTTATTCACAACATCGCGATGCTCGAAATCATGAAGTGGTCATATCCAGATCGATGGTCAGATCTGATCTAAAATTGACAACCAAGATTGCTTCCCTGAAGAACCCACGTCACCAGCTCTACATGACATGTGCTAACATTCTTCCCATACCCGCACACCATAGGGCCACGATCTATGACCATGGGCCCAAACTTTGAGCGCTTCGCAATTTCACATGTCGGGAGTTTGCGCTATTCTCCATGCTCGAACCTCTGATATGAAAAATCACGATTTTGCATTATCTACTGCCACATGCCCCTCTGCTTTAGACATCCCAGATCAAATTGTCATTGTGGGACCATATACCATTGACACTCCTGGGAAGACTTTTATTTACGCATCCCCTGGAATGGATGACCCTGATTATTTCACGATTTCACATGTCGCTAGTTTTCAGGACTCGCCCTCCTACTTTCTCGACTCACGAAATCGCGAAAAGTTGAACCAACCGTCCAGATCTCTCCCTTGATCAACGACTATGATATTTTCACGATTTTTCATTTCGGGAGTCTCTGATGTGATCGACTCTTGACCTCCCAAATCATGAAATCGCAACTATGTTGATCGTGTGCCACATGTCCCTCTGAAATGAATGACCCAAATCTCACAATTTCAGGTCTTGTTCTGATGCTAAACTTTGAGCAACTCTATAATCCCAATCACTTGATGGTCGTCGATCTAATTTATCTGATGGATCCAACGGCTGAGACTGAGCCTGTTCTTGATGGCTTTTCACTGACTAGGTATGTGCTCTCCTTTGCATAATCACGCCTCGAATTTGGATAAAAATGCATATGGTGGGTTTTTAAACCCCTTTTCTCACATTTGGTTACAAAATGGCCAACTTCAAAGGAAAAACATCCCCTTGCAAGAATAAGTTCTAACATTAGGCTCCATGGGGGATAGAGTCCTTCCTACGAGGCTCTAAGATCTCCTTTTGCAGTTCCAGTCACCTTTTTTTGAGCTATGGAGTCAAGCTCAAAACACACCGCTGAAAATATAGGCTGAAAGTAAAAAAAAAAATAAACACACATGATCGAAGCAGCTTATTTATGTACAATCCTAAACTAATAAAATTTAACATAGTGCTAGGTGAAAGAAAACTTCCACCATGGCCAATCAAGTAACTTCCCAAATGGAATCTCCTTTACTCTGTCGGTGATCACTAGCAGCTGATGCAATTGTGAAAGAAAAACAGTTACATCCTTTATCTTTCCTCCTAACACTGAGGTCAGGATAAATCTAGACGGATTCAAAACATGAAGGAAGTACAAATCCATGTATTCCTTCACAGGCTCGTAGGCCAAATGGAAAAATCCCAAAAATTTGTAACAGGTGGTCATCCCTATTACACAACTCGTCACACATGGCTGAATATTTCCGGTAGGTACAGGAGGGTGATCAATCGATACACATCAACTGGTATAAGGCGATGACTTCTCATTAACAAGTTCTGAACAAGATATAAACTACTCCTTCTGTTGCTCCTCTGGTTCTTCTAGTTCTTCTTCCTGGCTCTCCCAAGGGTCAGATTCATAACCATCATAAATTGGACCCGTGGGAAAACTCTTCTCTTCATCTTGCTACTTAGTGTCTTCGACAGGTCTAGGACGGATGATTTCCTCAAGATAATCTAGCTTAATGAATAAGGGATAATCCCCAACAGTCTGTTCTTGGAAATCCTGCACATACATCTCAGAACTTGATTTGTAATTGTTATATACAGGTTGGTCACTTCTCTGGTCAGTGAACTATGATGTGGGTCCTTGCTTCTCTTCGTATGAATAATACTCAAAGCTAGGGACAACATGCCAAAGTGGAATGATCTCACGATCCTTCTTTTCAGTCCCAATTGTATACACATCATGGGAAATCCCATGAAGAAAAAGAGAAGAATGCTCCTGCACAATGGATCGTTCCTTTAAAACTGAGACAACGGGCTTATGAGGGGAAGAAACTAATGTCTCTATCACCATGGAATATTGAATACTACCCTCATCAGTAGGGCCTCCAAGAACAACAACTTCAAGAATTGGAAAATCCATTGTATTTTCTTCAAAAAGGTAGCAGTCATGATCTTCCTTCAACTCTTCTATCTCTGCAGAGAGATATTCTACCAGCTCTGTCAACTCACCCAGAGAATCCTCCTCTTCATGGTCCTCACCCTCACAGCTTTCATAAGACACAACCACATCTTGATCATGGCCTTCATATTCCTCACAACAATTATGACAGATTAACTCAGAGGAATAATTCCTTTGAAAGTGCCTACTGAAGGCTACATGAAACTCTCTCAGGGAGGAGATGCTATCAAGGGGTAAAGAATGATACCATTCACGAGCATCCTCTGCTAATGATAACATGAACATTTTTAATAATACATCCTCGTGATGTATATCCCATTGATGCATGAGTTCATGAAACTCACAGAGATGATGAGAAGGGTTTTCCTCCACATGCCCTCTAAATATGGGAAAATAATCACCCCATTGATCCACAATAGGGAAAACATTAGGAAAACCAAGATTTTGTCCATTTCGAACCAGTGGAGTCGCCAAACGATCCCTCAACCATGGATTTTCCAGGTGAATGATATGCAGAATGAGTGTGTCTAGCCTTCGTTCACCATCAAAGGCCAGATCTTATCATTGTTGTTCCTCAGAGAACTTGTCAAGTTGAGAAGGAAGTTGTTGAAAACCTTCTCAAGAAAGCTCCTCTAGGTCAGCTTTTAGGTGTGCTAGAAGTAGTCACACTGAAATAGTGGAGTGGAAACAATGGAGTCGCCAGGTGCACAGTTTCTATCTTTGAAGTACTAAGTTTTGATGCACCTTCAGAACTAGTAATCATTGTCGTTCAATCCCAGGGAAAACCTTCAATTTCATCCACAAAAACGGCGAAATAAATGTTAGCATCAGAAGTCACCTCTAGATTGCAACAAAGGTAATCTCAATACCCATCAATTTTATATTTCACAATTAATGAATAAGGGTGGTCGAATGGGCGCAAACCCAAGAGAATATCGTTTGGGTTTAAAATGAGAAGAGGGAATACTTAGTGAGAAAATGTAGGAGTTTGTTATGGACATCTGGTCTTCTAGCAGCCTAAGGAAGAAAATATTCAAGAACAAGATCCTCTTGGACCCGAAGTTTCAGACACTAATATATGCCTAAATGACACAGTTATAACAACACAATGATCAAACCTACATCACAATGCTAGTGTAACAACTCGACTGGATCCTCCAATTCTAAGCTACTTAGTGTAAGAGGGGAAAGATAACACAGGAAACTGATTAAAACTGGTGAAAATATTGCAATGATCAAACCTACATCACAACAACATAAATAACCTTGACTGAATCCTCCAATTTAGAGTGTTTTAACATAGTTGTTTATAGAGATACAGAAAGATGTTGACTTTCATTAAACAAGAAGTCTCAAATATAGATGTATAACTAGAGGAACCAGTAATTCCTCAAAAATTTACAATACTGGGAGCCTAGCTCAACCATCGACGACGCTTACAAAATATCAAAATTGAGTATAAATACTCGAAACTACTCATGGCCCTCAGGGATAAGATCTGACCACTGCATTCAAATATTTTCATTTCCTCCTCCTGTCATACTGCACATGTTTTCCTCTATAAGATGTGAAATTAAAATAGTATGGAATTTGCAGGAAAACCCATTTATAGAGGAGCTTTGGGCTATCAGCTAGCTGACACAACCATCCTTTATTGCTTTCCATTAATGGGGTGAAACAAGGCTTCAACCACCACCCCCTATTTCCCTTAACTACCTTCATTTGGATCAGGATGAGTTTTGACATCCATGAATGCCTCGGGCGGTGCCCTGACTTCTTCAAATCAATCTCAGTGCTTCGAGCCTTGCTTCTCTTCTTCTGCAATCAATACATGCACTTTGGACCCTTTGGCGCAACTCCTTTCCATCATTCAACATGACCTCGGGCCATGACCCTACACTTATCCCCTATAACATTTCAGGACTTCACATATCAGGATTTCTCACTCCCCTTGATTCAAAACATCGCGATGCCCAAAATTGTGAAATGGTCATATCCAGATTGACGGTCGGATCTACTCTAAAATTGACAACCAATATTGCTTCCCTAAAGACCCCACATCACCATCTCTATGCAACAGGTGCTAATCTTCTTCCTAGAACCGCACACCATAGGGCCACGAGCTATGACCATGGGCCCAAACTTTGAGTGCTTCACGATTTCGCATGTCCGGTGTTTGAGCTGTGCTCCATGCTCGAACCTTCGATATGTGAAATCATGATTTTGCATTATCTGCTGCGACGTGCCCCTCTGCTTTAGACAACACAGATGAAATTGTCATTGTGGGACCACATACCATTGACACTCCTGGGAATACTTTTCTTTGGCCCAGATCCTATGCCACGCGTCCCCTGGAATGGACAACCCTGATTATTTCGCGATTTCACATGGCATGAGTTTTCAGGACTCGTCCTCCTACTTTCCCAACTCATGAAATCACGAAAAGATGACCCGACGGTCTAGATATATCCCTTGATCAATGACTATGATCTTTTCACGATTTCGTGTTTCGAGATTCTTTGATGTGATCGACTCTCGACCTCCCAATTCATGAAATCGTGACTATGTTGATCATGCACCACATCTGCCTCTGAAATGAACGACCCAGATCTCATGATTTTGGGCCTTGGTCTGATGCTAAACTTTGTGCAACTCTATAATCCTGATTGTTCGATGCTCATCGATCTAATTTATCTGATGGTTCCGACGACTGAGACTGGGCCTGTGCTTGATGGATTTTTGTCGACCAGGTATGTGTGCGCCTTTGCATAATTTTGCCCCAACTTTGAATAAAAATGCATATGGTGGGTTTTTAAACCCCTTTTCTCGCATTTGGTTACCCAATGGCCAACTTCAAAGGAAAAACATCCCCTTGCAAGAATAAGTGCTAACACCTTGTGTGAGAGGGGGATCCCAGCTATGCTTATACGAAAGTTGGATTTACTCTCTCTATCACAAGATTATTTGTTTGTATTGAATGCTTTGGAGACTTATTCTCATAGTCTATCAAATATCTAGTCCTAGTCTATTGTTGGTGTAAAGATCTAAATACAAAAGTTTCTAGTTTTATTTTAATTAGCGTTCACTTTCATGGTTATCCATTGCACAAAGGTGAATGATATTGAAACAGATGATGTTTGAGACTCGACTCCAAAAAGGATTTAAATAATGATATGAAAATTTTCGTTTCAATTAACTTCTAGCTATGGGAGGGAGAAGAGTTTCTTTTATTTCACTAACAAACACTCAAGAATGAAAATTTTTATACTATTTCATTCTCAACAAAAATTCAAACAATTTGCCAAATTATAAAGATATATTTTCCAATATCCAAAACCAATGCATACCATAATTCTTTGTTTGATTACAAATGAAAATTAATATGTTCGTCTAATGCTTCATGATTTCACTAATAATGAAAAATGACTTCACTACTGTGATTTGAAAAAGAGGAGAAAAAAGTAGACAAACAAATACACTCTCACCATAAAATAAGAAACCAAAAGAAGAACAAACTATCAAGCTATTCACTCAAAGGAAAAACACTAAAAAAAAAAATCACACTTTATAGTCTTCTGGTATTGATTAAAATATCAAAGATGAGGAAAACAATTGTGATCAATGAACTTCCTTATGAAAACCTCCAATCAATCATATAATCGAAAGGAGCAACAAAAAGAAACCAAGTTTGCAAGAGAACGTTTGATTTTTGCGACAAGGAAAGACAACACAAACTAAATAAATGCTAAAAGAATGAAGGGTAGAAATTTTTAAGTCAAACGAAAGACAAAATTTGATAGAATAAGATATGAGCCAGAGAAAAATATCTAAGGACTATACCCAGCAAGCAAAAAGTCTGTAATTTTTCAAAGTAAAAAAAATTGGTGCTCTCGTAACCAAAGAACAAGAGCACTACAACGCTCCCTAATAAACTAGGGGGGAGCGATGATCAAGATATCAATGCTCTAACTTAAATTGGAGAGGGATCTAGTCCTGAGACAAGTTTTAGAAAAACCCAAAACCCTCAAAAACTCATGGAAATTCAATCAAAGACTCTATGAGACAACTTAGAAAAGATGAAAAGATGTAAGGAAAGATTAAATCAGTAATGGGATCTAAATATAGACAAAATCCACAATCAATCCAAGGAAAGAAAAAAAAACTGAAAATTCGATCCCAGTGGAGTCGCCAATTTCTGTTACAGAATAATTCCCCTACGGACAGGTGAATTTTCCCTTAGAATAGAGACCCCTCTACCAAGATAGAAAAATACCATTGGACATTACCATTCCTATATATTAATATTATCCATCAAAAAATAGAGAAGGAGGGATAGTATATGTACCTCACTTTTCAAGTTTTTCTAAGTTTCTCTAATCTGTGATTTCCAGACAATAACTGCAATGGACAACAAAAGACAAACGACTATCTCCTACTCTAATGGATTAGACAAAATCAATCTATATATGAAATATTAAAACAAGCATAGACAAGTATATGTAAACACATACTAGAAGGAAACATGCCAAGTATATTGATGAGAACCTTAAAAAGTAAACTTACAATCTTCAAATGATGTTTCATCAGCCTCTCCAAGTCCTCGTGCAAGCCTTGCTTGAAAGATCCATGGTCAGAATAACAATGCTTTGTTGATTATTTTTCCTCTTGTTCACCATGATAATGCATCCATTTATAGATTTTTAGAGGCTCAACGACCTTGGTTATATTTGGAATTAGTTGAGGATATGGTTCCAATAGTTGTGATATATCCCTTAGATGCATGCTAAGGGTTAGATTTGAGCCAAACTAGCTCAATCTATTCATAGTCGTCCTTTAGAATAAAAAGGGATTTCTTCCAATATTTTCTCAACCAATTCAACACTCCCTTACAATGGGCAATACACCACTACAACACTCCCTTCTGGATAGGCAACGAGAACTATCGCTCCCTATATATGAGGAGGGGAGTGTTGATCTTCCCAAAAGTTTCCAATATGACCAATTCTCATAGAAAAACCTTTTTTTTTACTATCATATGATAGGGATCCTTCTTCTAACATGTTTTAGGGGTTGTATCAAGTTTTTTCAAGGTGTCATTCATGATGTGACACTTACGGAACGAGAATGAGACACTTATGACACTTGTGACAAAAGTGTGACACTTACGACACTTGCGACAATGAGAATGTGACATTATTGAAGTGAGCAATTTTGGCATGTAACGCCATGAATAATGAAACTAATGAACAATGAAATAAAGTGAGGAAAGAGGGAAAACCTCATGGCAACCCACCCCCCCCGCTCAAAATATAATGCATCACAAGAAGAGAAAGATAGTTGCTAGGACACTATGTCCTTCGCTCTAAGATGATCGCACAAACTATGGAATTTTCACTCAGTGAAAGTCTTGGTGAAGAGGTCAGTAATATTCTCAGGAAAAGGGTAGTATCACAAATCAATGACCATTTTATGAATCAAATCCCTGATGAAATTCATATGGATATCGATATATTTTTTCCACTGTCTCTATACTGGATCTTGATAGAATTTGAGTTTAATCTGGTTGAAACACCAAATCACACTCAAACAATGGAACTAAATGTCGATCTCGGTGAATAAGTTATGCATCCATAGTTCCTATATGGTGATGTTGACTTCTCCCCTATACTTGGCCTCTGCTGAATATAGAGAAATACCTAACTACTCGACCAAAAGAATGGGTTGGATCCCAAACTCAACATGTACCCATAGGTGGACTTGAGATTGGTGTCATCGCTAGCCCATTTAGAATTGGTGAAGGATATGGGATCCAACTTGCAACCAACTGCATAGTGGATTCTATAATTGATGGTTCCCTGAGCGTATCTAAGGATGCGCTTAGACGCCTTCGACTGTAAATCATGTGGCTCTTGCATGTAACTGGAGACTATCCCTATTGCATATGATAGATCTGGTTGGGTGTGGGTGAGATACAAAAGAATCCCCATGAGTTTTCGATACAAAGTGCTTTTTTCCACTGGTGTATCCTGACCATCCTCAAGTATAACCCTAGATAATAAGGGTTTAGGTGCAGACTTGCAGTCTTTCATGTGGAATCTATCGATAATATCTCGAGCATACTTAGCCTGAGATAGCTTGATTCTTGAAGCATCCTAGCTGATCTTGAGACCAAGAAAAAAATGGAGTGGACCCATGTCTGTCATAAAAGACCTATCATGAAGAAATCCCTTTACCGTAGCAATCATTGAGAATGATATTCCAATGATCAATATATCATCCACATATAGGACTAGGATCATAAGTGAGTTAATGGTCCTTAACATGTAGACATTTGGATTGGATTTGCATCTGACAAAATTCTTAGAGAGAAACTAGGAGTCCATATTTACGTACCATGCTCTAGGCACTTGCTTGAGGCCATAGAGTGAATTTTTTAGTTGACACACTAAAGATGAATTATGTATGAATCCACACAACTGTTCCATATAAATCGCGTCTAAGATATCCCAGTGAAAAAAATTATTCTTCACATCCATCTGATGTATTTTCCATCCTTGACTGGTCCAATAGAAAGGTCCAACCTGATAGAATCCAACTTTTCTGCTGGAGCAAAAGTCTCATGATAGTCAATCTCGTGGTTCTATTGAAATCCCTTGACAATCAATCTTGCCTTGTTTCTTCTCACCTATCCGTTCGCAACCTTTTTGGTCCTCTAGACCCATATTCATCTGACAAGATTATTTTTTGAAGAAAGTGAAACCAAATCCAAACTCTGGTTCTCGAGAAGAGAGTTGTACTCATCCTGCATGGTTGCTTCCCAGAAGGGGCCTCTACACTCTCTGTAGGACTTCAGGTCTGAATACTAAACGATATAAAAATGAAAATGCAACGAGGATTCAATGGAACTGATTACATGAGGAGGATCATCAAACTAATATTTGGTCCTCCTTAGATCTGTTGGATCCCCAAGAAGGTCTCCTTCATCCTGAAGTGTGGATTGTGCCCACTTGGGCATCTATTCTCGCTCCTCATCTACATGTACTGATTGTGAATTTTAATGCTTTGATTGTGCATCTGAATGCTCTGATTATTCATTTGTATATTTTGAATCCTATGAATCTGTATCATAATTCATAGCTATGGTGTGATCTAGGTGTGTGGAATCATCATGCACAAATGGTGGAAGTACAAAAGCCTCTGCATGTGTCTCATGTGGAGCATGTGGGGGAGTTTCCTCGAACTGGACACTTTTCTCAATGATGATATTATTTGTAGAGGAATCAAGTAATCTATATCCCTTCACACCATTAGGATAACTTACAAATATGCATGCATGGCTGTATGGATATAATGCTTTCCTCTTCTCAGAAAGAATGTGGGCCCATGCTAGTGATCCAAAGATATGTAAGTGGGTGAATTTTGGTTTGTTGTTGCTCCAAGCCTTGAAAGGAGTCTTGTACTTAACATATATGTGAGGGGATATTTTATGAATGTGATTCATAGAGTTAAGTTCCTCATCCCAAATCTTGGGAAGAAGTGTCTTTGCATGTAGCATGCAATTGGCCATCTCTTTCAGAGATTTTTTTTTCTACTAAAAAAACCCATTCCGTTGTGGAGCATATAGTACTATGTGTTTCAACTATATCCCAGCCTCAAGACAAAGATTTTGAACAT
>JZKD02S0519647.1:708306-729777 GCA_000966675.3 Picea glauca | reverse complement strand
ATATAGAGGGATTTGATGTTTCTCCCTAATAAATTCTCAACAATTTCTTTGAAATATTTGAGATGCTCAAATACCTTGGACTTATGTCTAAGAAACGACACCCAAGTAGAATGTGAGTAATCATCCAAAAATGTAAGAACATGCCTTTCCTTGTTGATGGATGGATGCGGGAATGGACCCATGAGACCACTATGAATCAAATCCCATGGAGAGGAGGCCTTGTGATCCTTCTCCTTATACAACTTCTCTCGAGGATGCTTTCCAAGGACACATCCTTCACAAACACCTTCAGAAAAGTGGATATCAGGTAACCCAGTGACCATCCCCTTCTTTCTAAGTTGTTGCTTGTACTTGAAGCTCAGGTGACCAAAACTCTCATGCCATAATTGTCATTATCATGTGTAAGTAGTATAGAGGAATCAGGTTCAATAAACTTAGTGAAAGTGTATAACCAATATTAATGATTTAACTCCTTGACAAAAATCTTGGAGTTGTCTTGCATGTCGAATATGGACATGGAGTCTGGTGTGAACTCCACCTTTTTTCCTTAGCCTAAGTGTGTAATATGATACACTGAGATTATATTCATGGAAATTTTAGGAACATGCAAAAATTTCTCAAATATTCCATGATCAAGTTCCACTCTCCCTTTTCCAGTGACCTTGATTGGAGCGTCATACCCATGAGGATATGATGCCACGTGAATGTAGTTACAGAAGATATAATATCCTTTATGGTTCCCTTATGATGGGAAGCACGCAAATCTACAATACATGCGTCACGAGAAGAATGAATAGATACTGATGCATGAGGGTTACCTTTCTCAGGGGCTTGATCTTCTTACTTCTTCTTGGGAACCTCAGGAATGAAGTCCCTGAGATTGTTCTTCTAAAGTATTTTCACCATAATATATGCTTTCTTCTCATCCATGCAAATTTTGGATGGTTCTTGTGATTACAGTAACCACACTTCTTACCTTGCTTGGCTTTTCCACCTTTGGAACCTAAGGAATAATTGAAGGGTTTGGAGTACCCTTCCTTCTTTGGCTCTGCATGCACCTTTCTTTTTCCTTTTAGTTCTTATTTAGGATTTTGAGAGTTGTTTCCATCATGAAAAGAAAGTGCATGTGCCTCGAGGCCTTTGATTATTACCATCTGAATGAGATTATCCTACTCTTATGAAAAATCCTCAATGAACTGTGATAATGAAGGCATGGCTTGGGTAGGTCTTGCAGTGAATCTGTTAGAATGAAATGTGGAGACAAATACACTATATTCTGGTCCAATTTTTTCCATGATAGAAAGAACCAGTTGTTTTTCTTATTTTCATTTGTCAATACCACAACTTATCAATTCACGAAGGAGAGATTTAAATCTAGTGAAGAAATCTTGGATATTGTCAAATTTCTTCGGGTCCAAGGAGTTTAGTTATACTTCAAGGAAATGGCCCCTCATTTCATCTTTATTTCCAAAGAGACCATCCAAGGTCATCCATATCTCATTTGGATTTTTTCATGCATCGATGTGAAACCTATGTCGGGAGAAATAGACATGCATAGGAGACTGTGACCCTCGTCCATGCAGTTGAAGTACTTGTATTTTTCCACTGTTGAAGTGGGTTTGTATTTTATGGCCATGGCTATTTGATACAAACCTCTACCCCTGAGTTGGTGTATAATTATTGGCTTCCATTCAAAGCAGTTATATGTCGTTAAAATTATAGATGCGAGAAATTCCATCTTTCCTACTGCTTTGTTCCTTCTTTCGTACTTTCAATAGAGTGTTGATGATGATCCTTGTTAGTGGGCTATGTGATCTAATACCATGTATATTTTATGAGATACCTGCATAGAAGATCTAGCTAACAATGAGACATACACAACTTGCAATTATGGATGAAGAGAGAAGACAAAAGTGGGAGAAAAGAATGAAATAATTTATATTATCCGAGTAAGAGAATATTAAAATGCAAGTGATATAATCTATATGAAACAACTAAGTCCCCATAGTAGCTAGGATAATTCACATTAGGAGTGTTCTAGAGAGATTTGACACACATCGATAGTCACTGGATTCAAATACCACCTATTCCTAGTTAACTGGGCATGTGATCATCAATTATTTAGATAAACGAGAGTGAAATGAGGAGGAACTCACTTGCACATGTGGAATGTGATTTACTGGTGATGCTCCCAATGAAAGTGTGCATTCATGGTGATGATCCCAAGGTTATCATGTAACACTTGGTGATAAAGCCAAGGTTGACATGTAACACTTCACTCAACTAGTCTAACTGAAAGGTAACTAAGGATTGAATGGCCGGTATGTGGCACCCTTGTCTAGGGGATAATATCCTCAATGAGAGGAGAATATATCACATTAAGGGACCCTCAACATAGACAAGTAAACTTAGGAAAATAAAATGAAATGAAAATCCTAGGTGTGTGTAATATCTCCAACAATCACCACCCAACAATATCCACCTTGAAAACAAATTTTCTAATACCTTTCCCAATGAATCAATCATCACCTTTCTTGCAATCCAAGAGAATCCAAACACCACCATAATGTCTCTAACAATACTCGTTACATGAACATGTCTACACAATTTGCTCCAATATGGACCATTCCACCTCCATCAATAACCTATCTTACAAAATGATGCCTTGTCCCATTTTGATACGGTGGACAATTAGTCAAATGAATAACTCTTTGACCATGACAAAACATGCTTCTACATTTAAATAGGAAATATCTCAAGTAATTCCCAACAATATACATGTTCTAATATGTTTGAATGTCATTTGAATAGTGTTAAAACTTGCAATGGAAGATAGATATAAAATGAGGTTTTCAAAATGCAAAATCATAAGATGAAAAATGAAAAAGATATATGCTAAAATGTTTATGTAGTAATAAGATGTCAACACAAAAAAAAAACAATTTAACATATTTTATTACTGAAATACAAATTGCAAATACTCATTTAAAATTTTTATTAGAGAAATGTAAAATAATTACACCTAATGAAAAAAGACTCACGTTTTAGTTACAAATGTGATTTATATGGACAAGATTTGATATCTTCAGCATATTAGTAGTCACAATAAATAAAAGAACATGATTTGAACCATTAACTTTTTTATATGATAAAACATGGTTGTTCTTCATTAAAAATGGTGACTAACATGATTAGCCTAATCATGATGGATCAGATAAATGCCCAATTTATTTACTGCTCTTGGGTTTTCACTGTTGTATTTTAGTGTTCATGGGGTGTGTCGCAGGCGTTTAATATACTGTCGTATTTTAATTTACTGCTCTTGTTTTTTCAGGTTCGTGGCACACTATTAGTTTTGGTTTTCCCTAGGTCTTTTTTCAGTGTGTGTGACCCTCGAGGAATCAATTCCAATACATGAACGATCAAGTCCATTCGGTGGTGGAATTATATACATCTTTGGGCGCTCACACTCAAATGGTCCTGACAACCCTTCGTTTGCAGTAAAGTTTACGCAGGAGGTCTATGCAGGTTTGAAATTATGACCGTTAGTGAGGAGGTCTACGCAGGTTTGAAATCGGAATCATTTATATGCATAGAGTATAAAATAAAATTCGAGTATAAAATATCTGTGAAGGAATTCCATTATTCTCTCTTATTTCCATCCAAATCTAGCAATTTATGTCATTCCATTTACTTCATTCTACTGTATCTAGACTAGGAAGGTGGGCACCCCATATTGAATAAATTCCTCTAAGGTGCATATCTTCGACCAACTCATCCAATATTTTGTACCCATTTCCTCGATCCAAGGGTCTTCCCCAATCCTAACTCTTTGTCCACTACAAATTTTCCAGCATAGACAATTGGGTATGCCTCCGTCAAGGAATTACATCTGATTGATCCCCATGTCCCAAACTTCCTCAACATCCTTATCCAGTCTTATATAGATTGGTCTAGGCGATATTTAGCTGTAATAACTCCCCCCCATAAAGAATGATTTTGAATCAACCGCCACACACTTTTAGTTTCCAGACTAGAGAAAAAACAGAAAACGTTCTTGAATCCCTAGCCACCATGTTCCTTGGGCTTTGCTATTCTGTTCCACATGACCAGGTGCAGGCCACCAATATATTTACTTCCTCTCCATAAAAAATGAAAGCAGGTTTTCCTCACCTTGGAGAGGAAACCGAAACCTCTAGGGATTTTGGCTAATGTGGCCCAAAGAACTGGAATACTGCTAAAAAAATGATTTGATTAAGACCAACCTGCCACCTTTGGATAACCAATGGTGAGCCCACAAGCAGATTCTGGCTTGGATGTTATTGAGTAACCATGACCAATTTTCATAGGAGTAAGAATTGGGATTAAGATCGAAGCTAAGGTACTTAAGGCCGTCGTCAGGCCTTTTTCTTTCAAACTACATTTTGAGATCGAGATGACTTATAACTTCATCCTCTAAAATATTTGTAATCACTATTAACTTTATCACACTAATATGCATTCTATTTTCCAAGCAAAATATATAGAAAACTTCATCCCAAGCATTAACTTGTTGAGTCGAACCTGCACCAAAAATGATTACATCATCAACTAACAAGAAATGAGTTAGGAAGATGTCCAAAGCAAGATTTAAACCTTTTAAAATATTCCTTTTATTTTCTTGAGAAATAAGTCTGATAATTCCATCCGAAACAAGCCATAAAATAAAAGGAGAGTGTGGACATCATTTTCGGAGTCCTCTAAACGAACAATAAAAGGAGAGGGAGAGTCGTTGATTAGAATTGTTAGGGAGGATGACTATAAACATCCCATAACCTAGTTGAATATGAATAAGTTTATCTGGATCAAATCCAACCGAACGAAAGTCCAGTTTACTTTATCGAATTCTTTTTTCAAATCCCGTTTCATAATAAAACCTAGTTTCTTCTTGGTTTTCATGGAATGGATAAATTCCTGAGTGATGGAGACCGTGTCATGAATTTGGCGCATGTCCAAGAATACAAATTCTTCCAGAGAAATATATGTACTGAAAATTGGCTTCATATGAGAGGCCATAATATTGGCTGTGAGCTCATATATTAGGTTACAGCAAGAAATCAGGCGAAAGTTTGAGAAAGAGTTAGGGTCTTTCTTTTTGGGGATAAGGGCCATAAAATAATTGTTCAAAGAGTTCCAGAGTTTCCCTTTACTATACGAATCATTAAAAAATTTAACCAAATCGAGCTTCAACATATCAAAGAATCCTAATTTGAAGAATTCGACCATTAGGCCATCTGTCTCGGGGATTTTTCCTTTTTGGAAAGTCAAGAGGGCAGTCAATATTTATTTTTCTATGATTTCTTCCTTCGGAGAGGTGTTTTCTTAGTCGGACACAAGCTTTGGATATAGCACGACTACCTTCAGAATGTATTGAATTGGAAATCCTGGAGGCTCTTTGAATAGATATAAGAAATATTCTTGACCAACAACTGCCATATCATCAAAGGAGGAAACCATTTCCCCTCTACTATTCTATATTTCCCAGATAGTGTTGATTTGTTTTTGCTAACGGGCATAGTTAGGGAAGAACTTTGTGTTTGTGTCTCCTTCCTTAAGCTAGATGGAACGCCTCTTGATACACCATTTGGTTTCTTCATAGGCTAGGATATCCTATACTTTTTCAAGGAGAAGGTTTAGTTCTTCCCTTACAGAAGTCAAATTTTGAATCACACTGTCATCTATTAGGATTTCACTTAACTTGGATTCGAGAGAACTTAGTTATTCCAAATATTTTTTATTAAACTCAATGACTCACCTTTTGGCTCCTCACGTCACCTTGGAGATGTTTAAGGGGAGATGAAACATGTATGAGAACTCAAAGTCATCATTTAAATATGACCATAAGTGGGTGACTAACGTCTGATATTATTTATCTTTTAGCTATGCATAATTTAATTTCAGCGGAGAGGGTGGACGAGAGATGGAAGGTTTTATCTCCAGAAAGATTGGCATATGATCTGATAAACCCTCTATTAAAACCTTGGATTTAATATTCCAATTTTGAATCATTAAATATTCTCATAAAAGAAACCTATCTAGCAATTTTCCCACTGCATCCTGGCCTTTTCGACCATTCCTCCATGTTTGGGATAATTTGGTTGGTTCAATATCTATCAGCTTATACTTTTCTATCCAGTTAAGGAAGAAACCTTCATGTGGGTCTTGTCTGGGCCTGGTCCCCCAAACCTCCCACAATGAAAGAGTAAATTTCAAGTCTCCACCTATAATGAGGCTTTGTGTGTCAATCAACCCTGAGCTTCCTAGATCCTCCCCAAAAGGAACTCGTTTTGTGTAGGGGCCATAAATATTGACGACTTTTAGACTGCTTCATAGACTTTTATATTCAAGTTGAACGGAGATGCATGTGGAGAACATATCTATAGATAGAGCCTTGAGTCGGAGGTTCCAAGCAAAAATGACACCTCTCGAAAGTCCTTTTTAAACCAAAGCAGAGAAGGACGAGTCTTTTAAGAAAAAAATTTGTAACTTTATCATCTTTGCACATTGTCTCTTGCACTAATATAATATATGGTTTTGAAACTTCTACCAGTCGTTTGAGATATAAGAGCTTAGGATCACCCCTACTCCTGTAGCGTTGAATGAAAGTACAATCATTTCGAACCTCGATTTGGGATTTTCCCGCTCTAAGGGCCTAGATGATGATTTTTTTTCTACCACTGTGAATTTCCTTTATCTCTTTGGGATGAACGATGGATATGAAGGATTTTTTTCCTACTTGTCCTCCAATTCTTTTATCTAGGGCCATCCCACCCCTTCCATCATAATTTTCCAATAATTTAACTTTTGATCTTAAGAGGTAGTTTGATTTGACGAACAACATGGAGGAGAAGGAAGGGGAAACAAAAGTTTTATATTAGTCTGGGGAGGGGGGAAACCAAGGGACTCGATCTTTGAGAGATGGGGGGAATTCTCTTTAGTCTCTTTAGGGGGAGATAAGGGGGTGAGGAACAGGGAGTGTATGCTATTTCAATAGGGCCGTACGAGATTGTGGATGGCACCTTGGGGAGAGGAGAGACAAACACTTCATTTTAGGGACATTTGGATTTCAATGATCCATTCAAAGAATGTAGTGGAGAAAAGTTATTATCAATATTAGAACTGGATTTCAATTTTTTTGACGCCGTGGAGAGTCTTTTGTCTACTACAGGTTCAAGCCCAGAGAGCCATCTTGCAAAAAACCCTTTATATCTTTCATTGAATTCACCAGTTTTCTCTTCCAAGAAAGATGGAATGGAGGGAAGAAAGAGGTCGATCTCCGATCATCTGCTTGAACATTCCCAACTTGGTGGCAAACATAACATCTAAAGGGAATGCACCAATAACCGATTTTCTAGTTCCATTAGAAATTTCCCCATGCCATTTCTACTTCATATTGTTGCGTTTTGTACCTTGGGAGGTGTTCCCCATGTGCTTATTACCTCCTCAGAACATGAGGGAAGGACATTACACTTTGTACCTTGTACTTTTGTCTAATTTCACTTTGACTTTGGTTATAGTGAAATTTAGTCACTTTTGGCTTAAGAGTGATTATTAATTCAAAGGGGTGAATTAGAGACATAAGTTGACTTAGGAGACTTAACCCAAAGTGGGTTTTTGATTTAGATATTCATGGGGAGATCTCAACCGTCAATTAGATAGGAGATGAGATGAGTGGGGTCAATTGCAGAGGGAGGCCATCTACTGGAGCTTTATTCCTATGGAGGGGTTTTCAGATCTGAGCTTACAGTTGGCAGTTGGAGCAGATTCAGTGGTTCTAGCAGTTTGCATGAGGGGCGCACCATTCTGTGGCACATTTGTTGATGTAGAGCTTATATTTCAACTCAGCTAGAGTTGTTATTGTATCAAGTTCTTTCATATATTGTGTTTACTGTAACCCTTCTTCTGCTTTCCTCATATATACACACATATCTCAAACTGGTTTTCCCCGGGGGGTTTTATCCAGGGTCATGTTGACCAAAAATACCTGTGTCTACAAATGCATGACTTAGTTTCTTAGATCTATTCATATTCACCAGTAAATGATGTATTATGTGTGTTATGTTTATTTGAGTTGCATGTACTAATTTTCTGTGATAAAAACGACATGCTAGAGCACCAAAATTGAGAACATAACCACAACAAATCAACTTGAAAGTTTTGGACTGTTGGCTGTTATAAAATAGCAACCTATACTTCAAAAGACAATAAAACTTAGAGCCTCTCTGTGGTCAAAGACAGACCCAGAAGGCAAGTTGATAGGACCTGGAATTTTCACATGGTATCAGAGCTTCACTGGCTGAAATATTGAGCAGTTTGGATAGCATTTTGTTGGTTGTCATATACATCTTCTTGGAAGATTTGTTTGTGGAAAACCATTGAATCATTTAGTGGTTGTTAGAGGGAAGAATTGTTCAGAGGGTTTTTGGGCAGTTTTGACACTTGTATTTAGTCTCTTTTCACACCTACCTAGTAGGAGTGAGGCTGAATTGACTTGACCTCTTTTCACACCTATCTTGTTAGGAGTGAGGTCAGATTACACTTGTCTCTTTTCACACCTGTGTTGATAGGATTGAGACAGTGTCTTCCTTGGCAGAGTGAGCATCATTTGGGCAGTGCAGTTTGGCAGACATTTCAGCATCTCAGATGCGAGTTGAGGACAGACTAGCAGGGACTAGAAATTGGTCGCCTTGGAAGGAGAGGATGGTCTTTGTCTTAGAGGACCTCGAGCTATGGGATATAGTCAAGGCAGCTATTCCCCCCATTCCTATCACTATTCCCATCTTGGTGGAAGAGTACAGGAAAAGGAACAACAAGGCGAAGAGGACCATATGTGACACAGTTCGTGACCATATCATACCCCATTTGACGGGGAAGGCCAATGCATACGAGATGTGTGCATCTCTATGTAAGTTGTATGAGATCCCAAATGAGAATCGGAAGATGGTTCTTCATGACTGACTCAGGGGAATTCGCATGCTCAAGGATGAGTCGGTAACTTCATTCCTTGGTCGTATCACTTAGATCAGAGATGAGGTTGCAACCGTCGGAGAGGTTGTGAACCCTAACTCTTTGGTGAGGAAAGATATGAATAGCTTCACCAAACCATGGGGTCCTTTTGTATGGGGAATAGTTGCATGGGAGGTCATGCTTACATGGGACAGGATGTGGGATGACTTCGTCCAGGAGGAGATTCGGTTTGTAGTCGAATCTTCTGGACATCGGCAGCAGCAACAATAGATTGGTCAGGGTGAGGAGGATATTTCTCTTTGGACAAAAGGCAAGAAGAAGGTTGATCATGGGCGTCGACAGGTTCCCAAGTTTGGGGCCCAACCACAGGGGACTAGAGGAGGCGAGAGCAACAGTGGTCAGGGAAGTGGTCATAGGAGAGATCTGAGCAAATTGAAGTGCCTTGGTTGTCAGAAGTTTGGGAAGTATGTTGGACAGTGCCCGAACAGGAAGAAGACGAAGGGTGGTACCATAGCTACAACAAAGGAGATTGACTTGCAGACATAGTTTAAGAGAGAGTGTTCTTTCCTCACATGTTGCACTTCAGTTGAGACGACACCGAGTATCTGGTATATAGACATCGTGGCTTCGAGCCATATGAATGGACTTTGAGAACACTCTTCTGATCTTAGTGTCAGCGAGATCATGATGGACATTTCTCTTGGAGACGAAAGAGCTTTCACAGTTGCAAGGGTTGGCACAGTTGCTTTTTGGAGAGATGGCTTGCCACCCATATCATTCACGGACGTTCTGTATGTCACTGGGATGAAGAAGAATCTGATATCAGTTTCCACCCTCCAAGATAGAGGTCTTGAGGTGACATTCAGAGGCATCGAGGTACTAATTCATCCTCGTGATTCTCCATGTGCCTCAGGAAAGGTGATTGGAGTGAGAGAGGGGAAACTATTCAGATTGCATTTTTAGCCACTTCTTGCATTCGTAGCAAGTGGCGACAGAAGCAGACAGTTGTGTGAGTTATGGCATTGAAGGATGGCCCACCTACATCATGGGGCCCTTGGAGGACTGAGGTTGTGACCAGAGTGCCACAGATCAGCATAGAGAACTAGGATGTTTGTAGAGGGTGTGCGCTTGGCAAGTTTGCCAAGGCATTGTTCCCCAACAGTGACACCAGGTCAGCTGGGATACTGGATTTAGTACACATGTACGGGTGTGGGCCCATGACTCGGAGGTCCTTGAGTGGTTTTGAGTACTATCTCACTTTCATTGATGACTACTCAAGGAAGACTTGGATCTATTTCCTGAAGGCCAAGAGTGAGGTCTTCACACGGTTCAAAGAGTTCAGAGCTCTTGTGGAGAACCAATCGGGAAAGAAGATCAAAGTCTTGCGGTCGAATAAACGGGCCGAGTATTCCTCGAAACAGTTTGTAGACTTTTGTGCATAGCAGGGCATCAGGAGACAGATGACCATACCTTACAACCCCCAGCAGAATGGGGTTGCCGGGAGGAAGAAGCGGGCCATTACTGGTGCAGCGATATCTATGCTTCATGATCAGAGTTTTCCTTTGTATTTGTGGGCATAGGCATGTGCTACTACAGTTTACCCGCAGGACAAGAGCCCCCATAGGATTTTGGGGAAGATGACTCATGAGGAGGCTTTCACTGATAAGAGGCCCTATGTCGAGCACATCAGGATATTTGGGTGCTTGAATTTCACTCATGTCCCCTCGGAGGGGAGGACAAAGCTAGACCCCACAACCCAACAGGGGATTCTAGTTGGATACTCAGAGGTGTTGAAAGCCTATCGCATCTACATTTCTCCACTTAGGAAAGTGGTGGTGAGCAGAGATGTTAGATTTGAGGAGGATAGGGATTTTGCGATATCTCTTGAGTCGAGAGTTGGAGTTGAGGATAATGCAGAGTTTCCGGTTGTAGTCTCAGAGGGAGCACAACCACAGTCATCAAGTACACCAGTATCGGGCTGAAAGGGTCACCATGCACAACTTTAGGGTCATAGTCAGAGCATGTTCAATTAGATGGGGCACAGACTTCAGAGGGAGTATAGTCTTCACGATACCAGAGTGTTGAGACGAGTCCAGAGGCAGTCACTCTGGGGATAAGAGACCTTACTTCTTCGTTGACCACTTCAGGGAAGAAGAGACCTAGATGGTTTCAGCAGACCCTGAAGGAGGCTAGGGAGAATGTAGGTGAGCCTATGAGCCAGATCAGAGAGAGCAGGTCACCATTCAAATTGGGAGCATATTTTTCATTAGTGATGAGTATAAGGGGTACTGAGCCACAAAATTTTGCGTAGGTAGTGGACCATCAGGTCTGGAGAGAGGCCATGGTCGAGGAGTATGAATCCATTGTGCGTAATTATTTATGGGATGTGGTTTCAAGGCCATTGGGGAAGTCATATGTGACTTCCAGGTGGTTGTACAAGACCACGATTGCTGCATATGGTAGTGTGGAGAAACAAAAGGCCCATTTTGTGGAACGAGGCTTCTCATAGATTGAGGGAGTCGACTATGATGAGACTTTCCCACCAGTTGTGAGATACACTTCTATCAGGACTATCATTGCCATAACAACAGAGATGGGTTGGCGAATTCATCAGATGGATGTGAAAATCGCATTTTTGAATGGATTTATTAAGGAGGAGGTGTACATAGAGTAACCACAGGGGTTTGAGGTGAGTGACAGGGAGACTCACCTGTGTTTTCTAAGGAAGGCACTATATGGTCTGAAGCAAGATCCCCGAGATTGGTACTCATGGATTGATACTTATTTGCTTCATATGGGCTTCAAGAAGAGCAATGTTGATCCAAACATCTATTTCATCATTAGAGGTGAGGACACACTCATTCTCATTTTGTATGGGGATGATCTATTCATTACTAGAGCCGAGGATCTCATAGCTGAGTGCAAGCTGGGACTTGCATCATATTTTGAGATGAGTGATATCAGATTGATGCACTACTTTCTGGGTATGGAGGTATGGTAGGAGGAGGGTCACATATTTCTCGGGTAGGGGAAGTATGTAGCAGATATTTTGAGCAGATTTCAGATGGAGAACTGCAAACCCATGTCTACACCTATGATCACCAACTGGAAGAAGCTTAGTGCTTCAGATAGCCACTTTGTGGATGCCACAATATACATGCAGTTCATCGGTTCACTTATGTATCTGGTTAACACCATACCAGATATATGTTTTGCTGTGAACACACTCAGCCAGTACATGGTTGATCCGAGGAGTGTTCACATGGTTGGGGCAAAACACGTCTTGAGATATGTTGTTAGGATAGTAGACTTTGGCCTAGACTATGTCAGGGGATATGGGGTTAGTTTTGTTGGCTACACAGATTCAGACTGGACAGGATGTGTTGTTGACGGGAAAAGCACCTCAGGGTGTTGCTTCAGTTTGGGGTTAGGACTTGTTTCCTGGTTCAGCCAGATGCAGAAGTCAGTTGCTTTGAGTTCGGTCGAGGAAGAGTATATGGCGACCAGTTAGGCTAGTTGTGAGGCCATTTATCTTCGAAAGATGCCGGTTGGTTTATTCGGTCAGGAGATGTCTTCGACTGTCATTCACTGTGATAATCAGAGTTGCATAAAACTCTCTGAGAATCCAGTGTTTCATGACCGGTCGAAGCATATTGAGATAAGGTACCACTTCATTTGTGACCGAGTTCAGAGAGGGGAAGTTCAGTTGCAATATATATCTACAGATGACTAGGAAGCAGATATTCTCACCAAGGCCCTGCCACGGGGAAAGCATGTCTATTTTAGAGACAAGATGGACTTGGTGAGGAACACCTTCCTCGGTAAGAGGGAGTGTTGAGTTTTGTACCTTGGGAGGTGTTCCCCATGTGCTTATTACCTCCTTAGAACACGAGGGAAGTAAATTACACTTTGTACCTTGTACTTTTGTCTAATTTCACTTTGACTTTGGTTAAAGTGAAATTTAGTCACTTTTGGCCTAAAAGTGATTATTAATTCAAAGGAGCGAATTAGAGACATAAGTTGACTTAGGAAACTTAACCCAAAGTGGTTTTGTGATTTATATATTCATGGGGAGATCTCAACCATCAATTAGATGGGAGATGAGATGATCTCCACCCTTGATTTCTAGGTTTCCTTTTGGTGGTCTAAGAGGGGCGCAAAGGGTGAAGGAGGGGCACATTCTTCACTTGCTCATTTTCTTGTTGAGAGAGGAGCTCTTGGAGGATGGAGATGAGTTTAGTTTAATGAGGATGCTTGAGGGAGGTCGCTTGCTTTCATTGTTGGAGGCTTGGAGCTAATTGCCTTGTTTATTTATTGGAGCTATTCTACTTCAGAGAGGGGTGCATTAGTTGTGGATGTTGATTCATTCCTGGTAAGATATCTAGCCATCCGATTGTAGTGAGGTTACTTGCAGAGGGAGGCCATCTACTCGAGCTTCATTCCTATGGAGGGGTTTTCACATCTGAGATCATAGTTTGCAGTTGGAGTAGATTCAATGGTTTTGGAAGTTTGCATGAAGGGCACACCATTTTTGGGCTTATTTGTTGATGTAGAGCATGTATTTCAACTCAGTTGGAGTTTCTATTGTATCAGGTTCTTTCATATATTGTGTTTACTCTAACCCTTCTTCTGATTTCCTCATATATACACACATATCTCAAACTAGTTTTCCCCGAGGGGGTTTTATCTAGGGTCATGTTGACCAAAAATACCTATGTCTACAAATGCATGATTTAGTTTCTTATATCTGTTCATATTTAGTAGTAAACGATATATTAGGTGTGTTATGTTTATTTGAGTTTCATGTACTAATTTTATGTGACAAAAATGACATGCTAGAGCACCCAAATTGAGAACATAAACATAACAAATCAGCTTCAAAGTTTTGGATTGTTGGTTGTTATAAAACAACAACCTATACTTTAGAATACAGTAAAACTTAGAGCCTCTCTGTGGTCAAAGACAGACCTAGAAGGCAATTTGATAGGACCTGAAATTTTCACACATATGCCATCCCCTCTTCTAAATCCACAAGATTTCTACCCACTCCCAACATCTCTCCACCTTCTTCTCCCAAATTGGCTCACAACTTAAGAAAGACCCTATTTTGGTCCCCATAGAAATGAAGACTAATGGAATATTGGGAATAATATCCCAAATTTTTGAGGCGTATGATATTCCTTCATTAAATCAAAGGTGAGAAACCATTCCTTAAGAAATAATCATAAAGGACCCCTTCCCCAATCTCTACTAAGGTTTATCTCCAAATCATTCTTTCTTTGGAATTGGAAACCGATCCAACCCCTTGCAAGTATGTGATACATGGGATAGAAGCCCAATATATGAATTGAGTTCTCTTTTATTCAACCTTTGAGCGACGCTCGACTTACAAATTTTCCAATGAATTGACCAACCATTGTTTTTCCTAGCAGTTCAGGGATGGACCTGACCTCAATTTCTTCACTTACCACCAAACATCTGCACTCGAGCTTAACCTTCCATAATTTTTGTTTCTTAATGTTTCCTTGGCCTTTCGAGATTTTGGGTGATTCGGATTTGGCTTGAGTAGAGTTTCCTTTGCATGCAATCCACAAAAACTTTGCCTCTTCATGCAGCATAATAGGAAGTCGAATGTTTTGAATCTGAGGCTCCATAGTTGGCCTAATATTGTTAGAGGAACGAGGTTCTTCATTAATATTTGAGTCAGAGAGTATTGAATTCACCTAGTGTCTCAAGCTTGAATGTAAATTTGTGGTAGCATCGATTGGATCCAATGGTGAAATGATGGCCAAGTCGATGACCCATTTAATGGCTTGGGATTTGATAAAAGCGTCAACGGATAGGAAGGTAGAATCCCTATTGCCCTCGGGATTCGAATAGTCCAAATGGATTTCATCCGTGTTAGCATTATTCCTCCTAATCATAGTCCTAATACCACCTTGTTAGATTGTGTTATTTATATGGACAGTTAATGGTGGTTATTGATTATTGTACTATATGTACTTAATTTTTAACACATTAATGTGGAAATTTGTGGCTTAATCCTTTTACCGCCATCTCCATATTTCTTGATCTTCTTGATCTTTCTCGGTTTTCTTCATTATGTTCTTACCCTAATTTCTATCATGTGGAATCATAGCATATTTATGATCTGGTGGCCTTGAGTATTAGAGATAGACATTGTTGGATGGTGAGATCATGTATTTTATGTTCTATTTTTTCTTTGGAGTTGTTAGCATTAGAAGTCACACATAGAATGTTGTAGTTTTAATCCTAATACCCATCATAATATTTAGAGAAATGTTAGCATTAGAAGACACACCTAGACTGTTGTAGGTGTAAGCTTAATACCCAACAGAATTTTGTAGGTTTGTAAAAAATTAAGGTTTTCTAATTTTAAGTGTAACGAAAGGATGATAAACTCAATCAAGATATTAGCATAAAATTTCCACAAAACATACTCAAGTAAGCAAGGCTAGAATAATCTTAGATTAGTGGTCTTTAGAAATTCAGTGAAAAGATTGAAGACTGAAGGAGAGAGGTGAAACACATGAACCAAGTTACATAAAGCACTTTGGCACACCTACAGTGGAATTCTTACTAACAAGGAGCCTCCTGGTCAACAAGAAGATGTGCTTTGGAAATACTTGCATCAAAAAATTTACAGTAAATCAGTCACTGGATTCATGAACACAAGTAATAAAGATAAATCATTTATGAGTAGTTAACATCAAATAAAGACAATAATATACCATGTAACAATAGAAAAAGGAGTTTATCTTCAATTATCCAAGAATCTTAAGTTTGTACATACACAGTGTGGACAAATTTATCTATCATCTTATACTTTTCTATCCATCTAAGGAAGAAACCTTCATGTGGGTCTTGTTTGGGCCTAACCCCCTAAACCTCCCACAATGAAAGAGTAAAGTTCAATTCTTCACCTATAATGAGGTTGTGTGTGTCAATCAACCCTGAGCTTCCTAGATCCTCCCCAAAAGGAACTCATTTTGTGTAGGGTCCATAAATATTGACAACTTTTAAATGGCTTGATAGACCTTTATCTTCAAGCTGAACAAAGATTCATGTGGATAACGTATCTATAGATAGATCCTTGAGGCGGGGATTCCAAGAAAAAATGAGACCTCTCAAAATTCATTTTCACAAGAACATATCTATGGTAACAATAATGAAGGACAATTTCATCGTAATCATCATAGCTTTACCAAAGTGACCTTCCTGAAATTAAAGCAAGAATTATCTCCTAGAGAAGATGTTAGTTCATCTTGCAAACAAGTACAATAAGCATTTATATCAATAATACTCACATGCTACCTAGTATTTATTGTACCTAATAGTATTAGAATCTTTCAAAGACTACTTCCACAACTATAGTGTTTACTTGTAATGTAGCAATTATCAAACTTGATATGTGCAAGTTGGAAACTTATCAATTTAATCAATCAAACCTGGAACTTTGAGTCTTATCTCCAAGAATGAGTCTTGTTCCTTTTCTTCTGAGTCTCCTTCATTTAAGATGACAAGTATTCTCTCCAAGTTGTCCCCTATAATAATACAATATGCTTTTTTGATCAAAATCCGAGTTAGAGAATATAATGCAAATAAACTCTAAAATATCAACCTTAATCAATCTAATACTTTTACTAAATTCATCTTATAAGTTTAACTTTGACTAGAGGTTAGTAAAATAATCATAACTTCAATAGATCAAAATAAAACCAGATGTTCATAAGATCACAATAATTCCATAACAGGTATAGGCATATCAAAACAATCAAACCTGGAGTGTGTTATTCCTCTGAATGTGTTGGATATGAGATCCCTATGGATCTGCGATTGTTGCTTGGAAAAAATATCCCTTCTCCTGCAAACACCCGCAAGATAGTGATATAGTTTAAACATATACAAGTGCATACCTATGGTAGTAGAGACAAACAGTGGCAAGCAACAACGAACCCTAAAAATTCAAATTTCTCCAACTTGCAATCTGAAGGCAGCTGGAGATGTGCAAGGGTAGGGCACACCTGTTTGTGAAGGAATTGAGCCAAACTTCTTAGAAAAGGTGCTCAACGCTCTTGAAAAAATAAAATGTGTATTGGCATGGTATTGTGGAAAACTACAATGGTGAGGCAAATCTAACGATACTCCTTCCAACTATTATATTGTTTGAAGGAAACCATCTCTGATACCATGTTGATTTTTTCCTAAAACTAGTTAGGGTTAGATTTACCATAGAAATTTAACTACTTTTATGTGCTCATTTTTCCATAGACGATGCTATATCATCATCAACACCGAACCGTAGGCACCTACATGTGCCACCCCAAAGAAAAAAACATGGAGATCTATCTTGAGAAACCCTCTTGGGGAAGAAAACCCAGTAGAACTTCTTCAATATAGATTCATCAACCAAGTACAATGTCAGTACAATGTTCTCTCAGAGATAAATATCCCAGATAACCCTTCTACTCAAAGGGAAACCTTGCTACTAGACTTGTGCGTTGTCACCAGAAGATACACCAAGTATTATACCAATACATACACCAAGAGATATACCAAGGCACAATCCAAACCCTAGTGCATTACCCTAGCAAGGTAGCTCATGAGAGAGTGACCAACCAAGACCAACAGATGTGCCTTACCCTTCCTCTTGTAGTTGTAGCTACAACTACAACCCTCCACCAAACTTGTGCTATGGATGAGTAAGTTGTAATAACCAAATGGGTAAGGTGTCACCTTATTTATACTAATTCTACAAGTGAACTTTTCCCACAGGTTCGACCTGTCTTTTCTGGAAAATATAATTTACTTTGTCTTTTTCTAACAGGGCTGACTTCTCATATTGCAAGTACAAAATATAATAATAATTATTTTCCTAAGTTGACATTACAAATATACTTTAGCATTATTCTTTTAGGGTTTCAACTTTATCAAATAAAATAAGAATATCTTTCGCAACTACATAATACTTCAAAATTTTGAACCTTCAAGGTTTGAGTGGGAGTAATTGTAGCCACCAGACGAGGACGATTGGGAACTGAAGAATGAAAGGGTGGTTCCTAAATAATGGTCTCTACTTCCAATACTAATTTCTATGCCTGCAACCAAGTAAAAGTAATGGGATGATGCATGCAAACATAAGCACAAATTTCCTCCTTTAAGCCACTTATAAAGCATTCAAGATAGAATTCATTAGACAAAACCTCAGTTATAATAGACAATTGTTCGAATTATACTATGAAATCAATCATTTACCTTGCTTGTTTCTTCTTGGTAAGGTGACCCAAATAATTATATTCCCGATCAAAACGTGCACAAACATATTTCGTGAACATGGTCCAATTGGGATGTCCTAGATAACATTTCTTATGCCACTGCCACCATTGCCAACATTCTTGGTCTAAGTACAAAAATCCTACATGGAGTTTGGTCTCATCATCCTAAATATCATGGAGGGATAAGTAGTGTTCCATTTGGGAGACCCACCAAGATGGGTCAGATCTATCAAATTTATGCATCTACACTTTTGGAAACTTATTCCGAGAGTTTTGAGAACCCCAAGGGAAGTGGGAATTATGATTATTCTCACAATGAGAGAAATGAGGGGATTCAGAGTCGTAATCCTAGTCCTTACCCTTGTCAAGCAATCCAAGGTGTTGGGAAATGACTTGCAGATGGTTCTTTTTGTCATCCATGTATTGAAATCATGGCTTCAACTAGTCAAGATCCCCTAGGTTCTCTTTGATCACAGATAAATTGTTAGATATTTGGGTGCCCTTAGTGTCCCACTCGTCCCCAGTGTGAGAGCGGGTTGTAGGGCCTATTGTGGAGGCTTAGGGAGACTGCTACCACAATGATTAGGATGAGATAAGAAGTATGATGGAATAGGTTCCAAATAAGGGTACCAAGAAGATTGGGTCCACAAAAAATATTAAAAATGATATGTATTACTGCGATCAAGGTGAAAAGAGGAATCCAATGGGATGGGTCACAAACAAGGCGTAAGGGAATCATGTTGAGAAAAAGGCTAAAAAATGATAGGTATCACTGTGATCAGGGCGAAAATAGGAATCCAATGGGATAGGTCTCAAATAAGGATGTTGTCATCTCCCATTTTTTTTTTATTTTACTCCTGCAAAGTTATACTTCGATCTAAATAATTTTGTAGTGTCAAAATGTCGAAATTATTAACTGAAAGAAAGATGTAGGAATTTCACAACCAGAATGTAGGGTGCTAAGTTGCGTGGCAATGGATTTTTTTGTTCTCTTTCCGTGTTGGTATTTTTATATTCTTTGTCTTTCCCAAGGGTTGAGGTTTGTTTTAGGGTACCTATAGACAAGGATTTTCCTTGTGCTATAACTCTTTGATATACGTGCAGGGTCGGCAGTGATACTCGGTCCAATATCTCAGGGCACCAACTAAGGAGGCTCGACTGTACCCTTAGTCATACTACCCGATTACCCAGGTACTAGAGAGTATCTTCCCAAGTGTGGTTTAGGGTGACACTATAGCAGTCAGGAAGTTGGTAGATTGATCTAGGCGAGTTCCAAGATGCCTAGGGTAAGTATGTGAATAGGTATTGTCTAATGCGCTACCACTCATTGTGCATTGAACGACAGATCTCTATGGTTTATCGATGTCATAACATGTCACTACCCTGGAAAAACAATTCACCCACACTTCCTACCCAGGAAAGTGCTTTGATACCACTTGTGATATACATGGAATAGTTAACATAACAAACAAATATACTGCACAATTAACAGGAACATTAAATATAGAGAAGGAATAGAATATTGATATCACATAAAACTTAGTTCACTTGCCTCTTCGAGGGGGCAACCTCCAAATGAGCAGAGCTCTCTTACAATAATTCTCATCAATCTAGTGTGAAGAGATGTATTTTTTAAATACAATTCATAACCAAAAATACCATAGTAAAATACCATGGGTGAATACCACGAACCAATACCAAAGGCCAATACCATATGTTATCCATAACTAATTTATAACATTCCACTAACCAACCTCCTAACTACTTGTCTCGATAATAATGAGGATTGACCACTTATTACATTGACAACTAATAACTAGCTACGAAAACTTAAAGAGGAATCCTAACAAAATATATACTTAATTATAAAATAATTGAAAAATATAATAGAATTTAAAAAATTAAAAATAACTTTCTCTTAATCATGAGTGTGAATTTCACTTTTCTAATTTATACTTTAAGGAATATCCAATATTATAAATCATAACTTACTCATTGACACAACCAAAATAAAATAATCAATTACCTTGATTTGAGAGGAAGGCTTAAAAAAATGCAAAAATCTTAAATAACCAATATCTCATTTACTTAGTAGTCCTTGCACCCCCAAAAAAGAGGGTTCTTTCTTGCTTTTGAACATGACATGTTACCTTAACAATTTATGAGGAATGTAAAAAAAATATTTTTTCTCGGCTTTGATTCTTACAATATTTTTTCCTCAAATGTAAAAAAAAAAAAAAAATCTTTCTTGGTATTAAACATATTTTATCTTCAAATGTACAAAAGAGGGAATCTCTCTTGGTTTTAAACATAACAGATTTTTACAATATTTTTTCCTCAAATGTAAAAAAAAAAAAAAAAACTTTCTTGGTATTAAACATATTTTATCCTCAAATGTACAAAAGAGGGAATCTCTCTTGGTTTTAAACATAACATGTGAAGATGATTCTTACACTATTTTTTTTACCAAGCAATAATTTATGAGATTGTACTACACAATAATGCACTTGGGGAATCTCTCTTGGTTTTGAACATAACATGTGAAGATGATTCTCACACTATTTTTTTACCAAGTAATAATTTATGAGAATGTACTACACAATAATGCACTTGGGATGAAAACAAAAAAATCCCATACTATGATATTTACTTATCCTATATTGGTAAAGTTATGGAAGAAACTTTTCTGATGTGAGGTATGAATATAATATTATATATTTACTTATCCTATATTGGTAAAGTTATGGAAGAAACTTTTGTGATGTGAGGTATGAATATAATATTATATATTTACTTATCCTAAGTTATGGAAGAAACTTATGTGATGTGAGGTATGAATATAATACTATATATTTACTTCTCCTATATTGGTAAGTTATGGAAGAAACTTTTGTCATGTGAGGTATGAGTATAATACTATATAATTATTGTCTAGGTCAAGTAGACATGAAAAGCAAAACTTCCATAACCTAGTAGTGTTGACAAAAGCCTCAAATCTAAGAGAAAAGAATCATGGACTGAAGAGAAAATTTCATTCGAAGCATGGGTTTATGAAAAAGTCTAACTTTATATAAAATGGTTAATCAAACTTTTCTAAAGTTGTAATGGTTGAGCACTTTGATTAAATGGAGTCTCTTCTTCCTACGGAAAGGAAAGTAATAATGTTTTG
>JZKD02S0519647.1:698036-708256 GCA_000966675.3 Picea glauca | reverse complement strand
AATAAAAAAATTAATATAATAAAATATTGATAAAAACAAATATTTTTTTAGAGTGATTTAAAATATTTTATTAAAAAAATATAAAATATAATATAAATGAAAAATGTGTTTATTTAGTTACGTCGAAGGCGTTCTTTTAGGGGGAGTTTACTCTCGATTTTTCGTCATCTATCTGCATCATATTAACAACTGACATGTGTTTGTAACAAGATCTTTATCTTTGATTCGAAGAAATACATAAAGCGTTGTCAGCGGTCGGATTATGTGCCACACCATCGGTCTATTGTCGTTGTTTTCGATATGATGATTGACAGGGCTTCTAGGGCCTTCACTATAATCTCTTGCATGAGAGAGGGCCTTCGTTGTAATTTCTTGCATGAGAGAGAGAGGGGTTTTGGGGGGCGTTTGTTCACAGTTAAGTTTGAGGTTCTCTGTCACTTGTCGTCAAGTTTGTTGTCAATATCCGTCGTCCAGGCTCTAGTTTGAGTATTGGCGCCGATCTAGCCAAGAATAAGTGGAAGCCCAAGATTAAGGACATTTTTTAGTAGAGTGAGCCTCTTTACTAAGGCATTTTGTGTGGTAAAAATAGAAATTTGGGGCAGATTCATGTAAGAATGGCTTGGAGCGGCCTTATCTTGTAAATTTTGAAGCATTTGTTGTTGTTTCATATTTCAATTTGAGAAAAACTTAGGAGTTTTGTGTAAGAATCACTCAAAATGATTTGATCTTGTAAATTACGGAACCGCTGTTGTTGCTTCCTTCTCTCGATGGAAAAAAAATAAAAAAACTAATTGTTGTATAAATTTTGGCACAGATTCATGCAAATAGTTCCCAATTCAAGGGAACAATCATGCCATAGGATGGGATGTCAAAGTAAAATACACTCCCCATAGGTTACATACTCTATCGATCCATGAAGTGAAATGAATAAAGGATGCTATGAATGCGGCCAACATTACCAGATAGAAACATCAAAGTTTGTCAATATACAACCTATTGGAAATTGTTTGTTCTCTACAAAAAAAATTTAGATTATAGGGTTAAAACTCAACCATGTTTATAAGAGGATGCCATACTTGGTGTAATTGTCTATAATATTGTCATTTTATTCATGCCCTTTGTTATGAATTAGTTTTTAATTTGAAAGGAAATGGCTTACTAGGGGATGGGATCTTAAAATAGTATAACACGCCCTGTACGCTTTATACCCTGTAGGTCCATGAAGAAAAATGACTAAAAGTTGCTTTGAATTCATCCCTCATTACCAAAAGGAAACATAGAACATGTATTATAGGATTCATACCCTGTATTTCCATGAAGTAAATGGTTTAAAAGATGCTTCAAATCCATCCTTCGTTACTAGAAGGAAACATCAAAATTAGTTAATGGACAACCCAAAGGAAATTGTATAGAATTAACCTTGTTTGTAATAGGATGTCATGCTATAGTGTAATTATTTGTAATTTTGGCATTTTTTAACCATGTTTATAATAGGATGTCATTCTTAGTGTATTGTTAACCATTTTTATAATAGGATGTCATCCATGGTGTAGTTATTTGTAATTGCCATTTTTATCATTTATTTTTATATGAATATCAAGAAACAGAGGCTAGATCATTGGAAAAAGCAATAAAATCTGTTTGTTGTATGTAACATCCCGCTTTGGCACACTGAGAAAAATTATTCTTTGAGGACACTTGCTTGCAAGTGATCTGGACTTTTATGATAAGAAAAAAGGTATCCTTGATTATGATGCGATATGATAGATGACATGATGTTTCACTGCTTTGACATGGACAGGTGCTATTGACTCGATTTTACTGAGTGTGCAAGGTTTTTTACCTTGAGGATGCAGAGGCATCGACGGGGCCCCTTGGAGTCCGGATCAAGTTAGGGAGTGTGGTTTGGGGTTGATTGTTTACTGTGATTTTAGTATATTTGATTTGATGATATGATGTGGACATTTTCTGATACGATTGTTGATGATGCAAGATGACGATAGCTTGTTGACCAGACTCACATATGGAGTAAAAGGGCCACACACGATTTCCAGAGAGATTGAGGGAGAGGTGTGGACAACAGCCCTGCCACAGCCTACTAGCACTCCCACCGTGGCTCGAACTATAGGTTAACGATTACCTATTTCGAGAGGATCCACGATGTCGTGAGGGCAGACTGCGGCAGTCACTCATGATGATTATAAGGGGCGCGCAATAAGGAGGGGGCCTTATTCCTTAGAGCCCTTAGTCTCCCACAAGTTCAGCTGGCGGAGTGTTGATTCCAGGGGTTATTGATGTCTACCAATCAGTCAAGTTGGTGAGTGGCACCCTTGGATCACGTGGTGCATCCTGAAGGGCACGTCGCGCAAAAGAAACGAATGAGGCGAGTGGCACCCTTGGAGCACGTGGTGCATCCTAAAGGAAACGTCGCGCAAAAGAAACACACGAAGCGAGTGGCACCCTTGGAGCACGTGGTGCATCCTGAAGGGCATGTCGTGCAAAAAAAACGAACGAGGCGAGTGGCACCCTTGGAGCATATGGTGCATCCTGAAGGGCACGTCACGTTGATGTAGATGAAGGAACAAACCTAGATGGCCCTAAGACTTTTAACACATTAAGAAATTCTTAAACAACTTCCCTGAATAATTGTCGCCCCGTTCAGAATCTAAATCTAAGTCTAAAACTTCTCTAGGGTAAAATTTTGTTTAACCTTAAGAAAAAGACCCTAAAAATAAAAATTTAAATTTAAACTAAAACCCACTTAAGTAATAGTTTAGTCTTCATAAAATTCTTGGGGTAAATGAAGAGAGTAAGAATTTAATTAAAACTAGTGGATTTAAAAAATTGCAAAGAAGAAATTAATTCTTGACTTGGGAAAGTATAAAAAAATATTAAATTAATAATAAAAAGAAAAGATTAAATAACACAACTGCCATTTTGGCTTTATTAAAAGGGGAAAGAAGGGAAAAATAAAAATTAGGAAACTAAGACTTGGAGGAAACATAATAAAGGAAAGAAGGGAATTTATGCTAAAAAGCAAGTTCAACATAGTAAGGAATCTGCAATTAAGAACCTTCTAAAATGAACTAAATTAGCAACATCTTTTTAGGGAAAGTATTTAAAACATGTAAGGAGATCTAGGAACACCTAGGAGTAAATTTAGGAGCAACTCTAGGTGGGTGAGGGAAATGAGACAATTAATAAATTTAAAGAAAATAATTATTGAAGGAAAGAGGGGGATAGATGACACTTGTGCGAAGGAGAATATTTAGAATATTTTTATTAAAACTTAATTTAAATGTGATTTAGGGAAAGTTGGAGGTGCTAAAAACTTTATAAAAGAAAGGGAAGATGAGGAAGAAAGGATCGACTGTTAGAGTAACGTTACACTATCGGATTTGTGACTTGACTAATTACCTGTGAGGAGTTGGGATTTCCCAACTCGGATAGGAGTGGTAGCTCGGCCTTGCGAGGCGAGCTGGGAGATAGACGTACCATCTAGATAGTGTGTGGTCCCTTTGTAGCTCGGGGGGCTAAGGGGGAAGCAGAGTACCCCTAGTGATTGGCTGGGAGGTACCGATGTAGTCTCGACAGTCGACAAGCAGGAGCGGCAAGGAGCGCGCGAATGACACTCGAAGCAAGCGTTAAGGCAAAGGTATGTTAGTATTTTAGTTGATTGAATGCATTACTACTTATGCTAGGAATGGTATATCAGTGTAAATGGATTGATTAGCTTACCGCTATTACCTACCTCTTATAATAAAGTTAATTACCTCTGTTATTTAAATAGATGAAGAAAAATTTGTGTAATCATCAATGTTGTAAAATTTTACTGTGCAAATTCTGAGTAAACTCTAGCCTTGCATATCCATCCCCTGAACGTCGAATTTTACTATGAAATGTCTCGCTGATAAAACTCTTTTTTGGCAATTTCGTTGTATCTGATTATGGTGACATTATTCCTGAAAACAAAAAAAGAAATAAATGGTTGGGTAATTTGTTACTGAAATTGATTCTTGCCTTTTCGTTCTTGCATGTCGTGGGTTGCTGGTTGTTGGCTCTGCGTGTTTTAAAATTTAAGTGTGCACCATTCAAATTCGTGTGCACCATTCAAATTCGTGTGCACCGTTCAAATCTGTGTGTGCACCGTTCAAATTCATTGATTTCAAAACAGTTAGATTTCGTTGATTGATTTTAGACAGTTAGTATTAGCATACCCCCACGAATTCCAACCACAATCTCTTCGTTTTTGGGGGTTGTAAGTCTTGCGATTTGGTGGATGAGTTAACCACAAATTTCCACCTGCATATCTCTGCATCTATGTTGAGTTTTCTCTGCAAAACTGTGCTAGGTATCAGCTGAACAGTCCTTCCTTTTCCGAATCGTGCCTCTGAAGGGCGGCATCAATCTATATTTCTGTGTGTTTCTCTTGTTGGGGTGATTGTTGTGTCTGATCCCTTCTATTTCTTCCTTAATTTTTCATTATATCCACCGAGTTCTTGGTCGCATGGTCTTACCTTCATTCTACTCTAGCAGAGAGTGCCCTGGCAGCTGGGCAAGGCTGTGTCCCTGTCCAAGCCCCATCTAGAGAACATGCCCTCCTTCACAGTCCACGTTGGGTCAATCCCAGCACCGACTTCTCCCCTGAATTAACCCCGATTCACCTGAGCCTTAACCATTACCGTGCGTCGATTTTCTTGCGTAGTCGACAGTGTAGAACCGCACCTTATGCTCCCAGCTGGTTGCAGAGTGTATTAATGGACTCCCTGTTGACAACCCCCAGAATCGGCTAGGCCCGCATGAGTTCTATGAATTTTAATTTACGCCTTAACGACCTCCACAAAATTCCTATCAGGCCTGCGAGTTGTGATTAGAAATTACGCCTTAATGACAACGATTATATTCTTCTCGGGCTTACCTTCTTGCCTTCTTTTGGGTTGGTTGATAATTATTGATGATTAAGTCTTCACTGTTTTATTATTGTTGGGAGGCGCTTAAATATCTAATACCTTGATGAATATATTCTTATAACATTCATTGCCTTGATTTGCTTGACTAGGACACTTAGAAATAATTGTAAGATAGCACTTAAAGAGGCATTAAAAATTTCTTTAAAAGACATTTATTGACCTCAACCCCCTTTTAATTTAGATAACAACACAATTTAATCATCGGCAAATTTTAATGGATAGACAACATGATGTAGTTAAAATGACGATAGGTGGTGACCTATGATTTTAAGGAGGTTGGTTTCTACTGTTGCATTAAAATCAAATACATTGATGTGGTTAGAAACCTTACATATTGTTATGTGTTGGATTAGATTAGTCATTTGATTGCCAGGTTGGATAAAATCTTTTGCCGAATTAACTGCATGTAATGTCTCGTTGACTAATGGCTAAAAGTATAAAATTGTCAAGCTAGTTAGACTAATTGATTTTAACTATATTTTAACCTTTTCAAAGTTCAGGCTGACTTATTGAAGTGTATTTAGAGTTGATTTAGCTGGAACCTTATGGAATTTTGGATGCAATACCGATGGTTTTAGTCTTTTCTTCTTGAGCAGTGGTTAGTATGTAGTGAATGATTGTCATAGAATTTAGTTTTTACGCATTGATGATTTATGTAGTAGATGGTGGATGTAGATATTTAGTTTTCATCTAGTTATTTTTAACGATGGCTTTAAACTTACTTACTTACCTTAGTGCCCATGAATAATTAAGTATTGAATGACGTGTTGCCTGACGATTGAGACTTGTGCGCAATGGAATGATTAATGTAATGTAATGCTTCATTTTAAAGGCTTAGGTTAAGGTTAATGTTAATGTATTTTGTTTTAAGGTAACGATAGTGTAATGAAACGTTTAATGTTTATGCTAATGGTTATGGAACTGTTAATGTGATGTTGTTATATGTTTTATAGAAATAATGTTTGTAGATAACTCGTAAGTTGCAAGGTGGTCGTCATTTTATTTAGTTATGATAGTGTCGCAAGTGTCCTCATTACAAAGGTTGCAAGTGTCGCATTTTCCTCACAAGGTCGCAAGTGTCGCATGTTGCTCACAAGTGTCGCAGGTGTCAAAGAAAGAATATTTCCATGATGCCTATGTCGTGCCTATAACGACATGAGAAAGACACTTGAAACACCTCAAACATCTGATTTGGAAGAGGATAAATGAGTCAACAGGCTTGCATACCTTTTTCCATCTAAAAGAACCTCAAAAACTGAGTTTTTGGAGAGGAGCGCTCCCCCTTATACTATCTCAGAGCACCAACACTCCCCCTTACACTATCAGGGAGCATTATAACGCTCCCCTGGCCCTTTTGAGGGAGCGCTATAGATTTTGAGAGCATTGGCGGCCCCCTAAAGCCTACTAGGGAGCGTTGTAGCACTCTGGTGGCCCTTTTGAGGGAGCGCTACCTATTCTGGGCGGTTGTTAAGCTGTTGAGATGAATGGGGGAAGGATCTTTTTATTCTTGGAAGGTAGTTGGATTCGAATCCCTAGTCCAACCATGATCTTATGGCAAATCTTCAACTGAAGGAGGAAAATCCTCAACTTCCCCAAGGATATCTCAAGTGGTTAAAGCCTCTCCAAGGCTATATAAGCAAGATTTCTAATGGTGAAAGAGGAATGGAAAATGGAGAATGATACCAAACTTATGATCTCAGAACTGAGGATGGAAAAAAGAGAATTACACCAAACTTATGATCTCATAAGAGGTGTTGGAAAATAGCTGATTGGGGGAAGAATTGCTAGCATGAAACCTATGATCTCATAGGAAACACATAGTCATCCAAAGGAGAGTGATCAGTGAAGCTGTTTTTATCCAGGTTGTGGATCTTTCGAGCAAGGGTTAGACGAAGGGGATTTGACGAAGCTGTCGCATTCGCATCTACAATTGTAAGTATTGCTGTCATTATTCGCATTAATATGACATGCTTGGCCTGTTTCTTTCTAGTTTGTGTCTGATGTTACATGAACCTATCATTAATAGATAGATCTGTTTTCAAGCTAATATCAATAGAGTAGGAAGTGGTCGTATCTTGTTTGTCTGCAGAACTCAGCGAGGAGAAAATGATTGGAGCGCAACTCGGAGCGTGCAGGGACAAAGTCAATAAAGAGGGACTTTTGTCATCCTTCCTTCTCATGTGTTAGTTTAGATAGATTTGAAAGGAAGTCAGTGACCATGTTAATCATTTTCTGTTTAGATTTAGGGTCAAGCTCTTCGAGGCGATCTACCTGTCCGCAGGGAGATTTTCCTACAACAAATGTAATGTGGTTATTTGTAGGGTAACGATGTGGAATTTAAGTGTCATTGAAACATGTACAATGTAATGTCTTGAACTAAGTTCAATAATCCAGTATGATTCAGTAAATGGGGATTGTGGTTAACCGAATTTACATTATTAAGGTTGGGTAACTCGTCAATAATAAATTTTGTACTTAGTTGTGATATTTTGATGGCCTGGTTTGCCTGTGTCGGGCAGGATGTAGACATCTCCATGTTTCTCAGAACAGTCGCCAGCCCTGAGACCTTAAATGGTTAAAATCGATGGGAACCTGGGCTTGAGCGTTGCTTATGTGTCTTGAAGGTCCTAACCATTGCAGGGTAGGATGGACGGGTAGTCAGTATTACTTATTGTCACGATCATCGTTAAATGCATGCAGTTACTTGTTCTGCATCTTATTGTGTTCATCGTGTTTTTCATCTGGATCGTCGTCAGGTGGCGACATAGAGTCGAATGTGTTTGTTTCCCTTGTACACGCGCGCACACACTTTTAAAAAAAAAAATTGCACTTGTTATAAGAGGTTTGTCATCGTAACGAGGAGGTTCGTTACATATAGTATCAGAGCCAGGTTTGACCTGCAACTTGGGATTCACTATGGCTTTCGTTGACATGACATAATGATCCGTGAGGATTTTTTAATGACTTATGGTTGAGTTTTAATTTTGCATGCGTTAATTAACCATTTGAAAAACTTAGTGAAAGAATGAGAAAAGAAGAGGAATATTGACAGCCATATATACATTTGCAGATCTGAAATGAAATAATAAATAGCAAACCATAACACGCAGATTGATAATGGAGTTCGACACAACTTTGCCTACGTCTCCGGGCCTTTTTCTCTGTGGGGGAGGCTTATTTATTTATGTTCAAAATGTCAAAAGTACATCGCTGCAATTCAAAATGGCTACAAGACTGATTTGGTCATGTTTTTCCAGATCTCAAGAACCCATCAAAGAAAACGGCATGCAAAACGGACGTCCGGAGCTCCCAGAAATGGTCCGACAACGTCTCCTCCTCAAAAGCTTCTCTGCCTCAAAATGTCTTTGGCTTGGCTTCTCCTCAGTATAATTCTGCTCTGAATGCCCCTTATGGCCTCAAATAGGCCTGGGTTATATAGCTAGGAAGTTGGTTACTCATCTCCAACTTTCTCCCAAAATTTAGGCTCCAAAACTACCCAATAACTCCAAAAAAATGGAGAAAACTAATTAAAAATAGGTTACATAACCATAAAAACCTAAATTATAGTTACAAAGCCCACTTTATAGTTAATTTGGGCATAATCCCCCTTTGGCCCAGCGCCCGCCCCCTTGACAGGGTCATATGGATTCATATGGCCTAGCGCTAGCCCAAAGGGCTAAGCGCTCGCCCCTCTCCATTCGAATCTAGCTCCCGGTCACGTGTAATATTGGCATATAGCCATGGGCCAAATGCTAAACCGTTCAAACCACATTAAAACAACCCCGCACATATATAGAAATGGTCACATGGTATACACCAAGACCACGGGCTATGGTTTAAACCCCACGTCATAGCTCCGCGCTTGTTGTCGTATACGATGGTTATATGGTAATGCTGAGGGTTGGGGATAAGCCCCGACCCTTTCCCCTGCCAATGAACCATTACAACGAATTCAAATAAAATATGCGTCGATTGGTTTACAAGCACCACCATGGGGGCGGGAAGTTAGCCCAGCCCCGCCAGTCCACTGCCTACCAAGAGGTCGCAGGTTCGACCCTCGGCCATGCCATGAAATTTTACATAAACCGACGAACAAATCACTGGGTGCCATGTGGCAACCCTTGACTGGGCCACGTGGCACCTTAACCACCAACCACAAACTGACACTTGTCAACCTCTGATTGGCCCACGTGCATGCCACATCAAACTGCCATACTTCCACATCAAACTGCCGCATCAGCTTCCGTACTGCCCGGTCATCCTACCACGTCACCTGCTGACGTCACCCGTGCCACATGTCACCCTTACAGTCGTGACATGTGTCACCTCGATATAGGTCTAACTAGCGCCCAAATGTCCAAATATTCCTGCCACCTGTTGCTTCCTGGAGCTGCCATGTGTCACCTGTAAGGACCTGCCATGTCAGTGTACGGACATGCCACGTCAGCGTCTGTATGGACTGTACGGACTGCACAGTCAACAATTTTTTTTGCCTGTTTGACTTTTCGGACATAATGCGATATCTTCTCCATACGGAGCCCATTTGACAAAGTAAATATACCACCAGAATCAGGAAGACGAGATGGACGCAATGGAACTGGTTTCGTCACATTCCGAGCACTTTTATTTTTGAGCATTTTTCAAGCCATGTCAGGCTTCTGGATCCTATTTCGGATCACACCTCCCCACAATAAGACCTTTTGGTCCCCAAAAGGTTACTGACCAGTCAACAAGCTCGGGATAGGCCACCCGACTTTCTCTCTGTCTCTGAACTCTATCCTGTGCACCTGTCTCATCAAGATCAACTGTAACATAATCATGACAACTGACAGTATATTGTTAGCCATTTGAACCATGTTACATCTTAGTGAAGCTACTATCATCCATGTAGTAAACATTGCTAATGAAAGCATCAAAAAGACGACTGCAAATGAACTGATATACTTTAGATATCTTCACGACATGAGCTTATCTTGAAGTAACTTATGATTGATTTTCCATTCAACAACCAGATTTTGTTCTTGCTTAAGATCAATTACTTCATTTGAAACAATTATTGGTTTGTTGCATGCTTGCACGGCATTCGTTAATTGTTCCCTTGTTTGAAGTGTTTTATTTGTTGTAACACGATGAGTATGAACCACATAATCATGACCTGCTTTAGTGAATTGATATTGATTCTTTGTCCTATAGAAGATTGCCTTACGATCAAATAAGTATGGACTACCTAAGATCATTCCACATTCTCTT
>JZKD02S0519647.1:680106-697986 GCA_000966675.3 Picea glauca | reverse complement strand
CTGTCATACCAACCAATGAAATCTTTGACTCATCACCTGAATCCGATCCCAAGTCTGTGGGTTTTGATGTCGTTGCCACTATTTGCGTTCCCTTCTTTTCTTTGAACCACTTTGGTCTCTTCTCAGGATGCAACTGCCAACATCTGTCCTCATCATGTCCCTCTTTCTTGCAATGCTTGCAAGAGGGCTTTCCTTCCCTCTTTGACACTGCATTAGTATGCTTGCCATTGCCATGCCTTTTCCTCTTGTCCTCTTTCCTCGAAGACGAAGATTCCCCTGACACACTTGCTTTTCCTGCTTCAATATCCGTAGCTTGAACATAAACCTCATCAAGGTTAGTGGGTCCAAACATGAAAACAATGTTTCTAATATGCGCAGGCAAACCTCCTATATACTTCATAAGAGTTTCTTGTGCTTGTAAAGGAATGTCTAACATTAATGCCATTTTTATAAATCCATCGGTGTATTCCTGCACTGTTTGTCCTTTTCTTAGTTTTAAAGATTGCCATTCAATTATTGTTTTTTCTTTATAACCCAAAGGATAGAATTGTTTCCTAAGTGCATAAATGAAATCCTTCCATGATGGAAATACATTACCCACATTTTGTGTTCCTTTTTGCAGCTTGCTTTGCCACCAGATAAGAGCTGTACCTGCAAGTCTCAAATATGCCAACTTGATTTGTGTGGCCTCATCCTTCATCTGTTGCACACTGCAGTATACCTCCATCTTCCTGATCCAGTTATCAAGTTTTTCTACATTTACTTCACCATCATATATGGGAAACTCCAATTTTACATCATGTTTTAACAATGGAATTTCATGTTTATTCTTATGAACATTTTTCTTTCCACTAGATTTAGAACTTGAACTTGAAGAAGAAGGAGAAGAAGGAGGTGTTGATGGAGGTAAAGGAGGAATATAAGGATGGTCCTCTTCCTCTTCACTTTTTCCCTTTGAAGAATCGCCCAAAACTGGTCGCTTTCGTTCCAAGTAATCTTCATACAAGACTTTCACCATCTCCGACATCGCAAGGAATGTTTTCCGAAACTCTTTCTCATATTGAGAAATCCCTTCTTCCGATGCCATCTTCTCGCTGTGAGAAGCTCTTTTTGTCAATCCAATTAATGGATTCTCTGCAACAATCTCTCCTTCACCACGCTGTATCTTTTCCTTGGTTAACATGCAAAACTCAAATCCAAACGTCAACTATCTCTGATACCTCTTGATCCGTGAGGATTTTTTAATGACTTATGGTTGAGTTTTAATTTTGGATGCGTTAATTAACCATTTGAGAAACTTAGTGAAAGAATGAGGAAAGAAGAGGAATATTGACAACCATATATACATTTTCAGATCTGAAATGAATGAATAAACAACAAACCATAACACGCAGATTCATGACGGAGTTCGGCACAACTTTGCCTACGTCTCCGGGCCTTTTTCTTTGTGGGGGAGGCTTCTTTATTTCTGTTCAAAAGCTCAAAAGTACATCGTTGCAATGCCAAATGGATACAAGAATGATCTGGTCATGTTCGTCCAGATCACAAGAACCCAACAAATAAAATGGCATGCAAAACGGACGTCCAGAGCTCCCAGAAATGGTCCGACAACGTCTCCTCCTCAAAAGCTTCTCTGCCTCAAAATGTCTTTGGCTTGGCTTCTCCTCAGCATAATTCTGATATGAATGCCCCCTATGGCCTCAAACAAGCTTGGGTTATATACCTAGGAAGTTCATTACTCATCTCCAACTTCCTCCCAAAATTTAGGCTCCAAAACTACCCAATAACTCCAAAAAAATGGAGAAAACTAATTAAAAATAGGTTACATAACCATAAAAACCCAAATTATAGTTACAAAACCCACTTTATATTTAATTCGGGCATAATCCCCCTTTGGCCTAGTGTGCGCCCCCTTAACAGGGTCATATGGGTTCATATGGCCTAGCACTAGCCCAAAGGGCTAAGCGTTGGCCCCTCTCCATTTGACGTTAGCTCCCGGTCACGTGTAATATTGGCATATAGCCATGGGCCAAAAGTTAAACCGTTCAAACCACATTAAAACAACCCCCCGCGCATATAGCAACGGTCACATGGTATACACCAAGACCACAGGCTATGGTTTAAACCCCGCGCCATAGCTCCGCGCTTGTGGTTGTATGCGATGGCTATATGGTAATGCTGAGGGCTGGGGCTAAGCCCCGGCCCTTTCCCCCACCAACAAACCATTACAACGAATTCAAATAAAATATGCGTCGATTGGTTTACAAGCACCACCATGGGGGCAGGCGGTTAGCCCAGCCCTGCCAGTCCACTTCCCACCGGGAGGTCGTGGGTTCCACCCCCGGCCATGCCATGAAATTTTACATAAATCGAAGAACAAATCACCGGGTGCCACGTGGTAGCCCTTGACTGGGCCACGTGGCACCTTAACCACCAACCACAAAATGACACTTGTCAACTGTTGATTGGCCCACGTGCATGCCACGTCAAACTGTCATACTGCCACGTCAACCTGTCGCGTCAACTTTCGTACTGCCCGGTCATCCTGCCACATCACCTGCTGACGTCACCCGTGCCATGTCACACCCTTACAATGGTGACATGTGTCACCTCGGGATAGGTCCAACTGGCGCCCAAATGTCCAAATATGCCTACCATGTTTCGCTTCCTGTAGCCACCGCGTGTCACCTGTACGGACCTGCCATGTCAGCGTATGGACATGCCACGTTAGCATCCGTACAAACTGTACGGACTGCACAATCAACAATTTTTTTTGCCTGTTTGAATTTTCGGACAAAATGCGATATCTTATCCATATGGAGCTCGTTTGACAAAGTAAATATACTGCCGAAATCAGGAAGATGAGACAGACACAATGGCACTAGTTTTGTCGCATTCCGAGGACTTTCATTTTAAAGCATTTTTCAAGCCCTGTCAGGCTTCTGGATCCGATTTCGGATCACATGATGTGATTATACTGTTGCTAATCAAGTTGATTGTGTGCGTGCAAGTAGCCATGGTTAGAGGACTCTGCGGAGGCAGACGATGGGGTGCTAGGGGAGGAGGTGTGACGCCTCCAGTAGCATCTGCACCTGAGGGGTCTAACCCCCAAGGAGGCAAGCAGGTTCTTGGACAGGAGCAGATAGTAGTTGGCAAAGTTGTCGGGGTGATGAGGTCTTTTCATTGCATGTCTGAGGCACTGATCAGCTGATTGGACAAAGACGAGGCTAGGGCGTCGACACCCATTGAGGTTCCATCGCGCACGCCGACCGTTACCGGTAGCATTCACCGTGAACTCGAAAAGGTCAAATTTCCTGAGTTCTTTGGTGCCCCGGATGGCGCAGCCGCCGAGGCATGGTTGGAGAACATGGAGATGTGCTTTACACTTCGCGATTATACCTCCAACATGAAGATCCGCATGGTGGTCTTTCAACTAAAGGGGAGCACTCTTCTATGGTGGAAGACACTCCTACCAGAGTTGAACATGGTCGTCGAAGACGTGTCATGGGAACTGTTCGAGGAACAGTTCCAAGAGAGGTATCTTTCAAAGGAATTCATTGAGAGTCATCTCAATGAGTTCAACGCATTACGACAAGGAGGTCGTACGGTGCCCAAGAACGATGCACAATTTATGGAGTTGCTCCGGTATGCTCCTTACCTTAACACTGGGAAGCTCAAGGTCAACAGGTTCGTGTTTGGCCTTAACAACAACCTGCGTGAAAAGGTTAGGATCTTGATGCCTCAAACCTTGCACGACGCTGTCCAGAAGGCCCTCATAGCAGAGGAGGAGCTTATCAGTGGTGATCAACCCAGGGCTCCGGCAAGACCAGCAGGGCAGGGTTCATCTCGAACACCGCAGCATCAAACACTAGCGAGACATACGTCAGGATATCGTGGCTTCCAGAGGGGATCCACTTTCACTACACCCCGATGAATTCCGCCTCAGCAACAGACACCTTATCAGGGACCACAAAACCAGCAACAGTGTCTCCCACAGCAGCAACAGTTTAGGCCTGTTCAGTAAAACAGACCAGGGTTCCAAGCCAGTGGCCCGTCATCTTCTACTTCGGGCACCGGGACTACTGGGCCAAAGAAGGGGTGTTGGACGTGTGGGGAGCCACACTACTAGCGCGACTGTCCTGTGGAGAGGAACAGAGTGTCTGGATCAGTCGGACCCACTACAGTGGGAGATATGGGAAAGGCCCATCGGATTCATGCAGCGGTGAATAACCACCAGGCAGAGCACCAGTCGACTGTGCTCAAGACGGCAGGTACCATCGCTAACCAGACCCTTAGTGTTTTGATAGATCCTGGTGTTACCGAGATTTTTGTTTCTGGTGCAGCACTAAAAAGGATTAAGGTAAAGGCAGTCGATCAGGACGAGTTTAGCTTCGTAGAGATGGCTTCAGGAGCCAAACAGAAAGTTGGAGGAAAAGTTATGGGTTGTTCCCTTAACTTGGGAGAGTTTGTCACGAGGGTCAACTTGTACGTCACAATATTAGGATCTTATGACGTCGTGATTGGTATGGATTGGTTGGAATCGCATGAGGCAATACTCAACTGTAAGACGAAACAATTGAGCTTTGATGATGACGAAGGACAAAGACGTGTGATTGTAGGACGGAACCAGGGAGTTTCCCTGTGGTTCGTCTCTTCCTTACAGTTACGGAAGAGTATGCGCAAGGGGTGCAAGATTTATGCGATCCTTGTGCTAAACAAAAAGGGAGTAGCAGAAGGTCTAGAACACCTTCTGGTGGTGAAGGAGTTTGTGGACGTATTTCCAGAGGAGTTACCTGGGATGTCATCGGAAAGGGAGTTGGAGTTTACCATAGACCTGAAACAGGGGACCGAACCGATAGCAAGAACACCTTATCGAATGTCGACCACGGAGTTTCAAGAGTTGAAAATGAAACTGAAGGAGTTGTTGGACCTGGGACTGATATGTCCTAGTGTGTCACCATGGGGTGCACCTGTTATTTTCATTCGGAAGAAGGACGGATCGTGGAGGCTTTGCATTGACTACCGTCAACTGAACAAGGATACAATCAAGAATCAGTATCCCTTACCAAGAATTGATGATCTGTTCGATCAAATGAAGGGTGCGACGGTGTTCTCCAAGATCGATTTGCGATCTTGGTATCACCAATTGCGGATCAAGGAGGATGACATCCCTAAGAACACCTTTAAGACGAGATTTGGACATTACGAGTTTACTGTTTTACCATTTGGACTGACAAACGCCCCAGGGGTATTTATGAGTTTGATGAATGGGGTGTTCCGCGAATACTTGGACAAGTTCGTCCATGTCTTCATTGACGATATTTTGATTTATTCTCGTATGATAGAGGAGCATGATGAGCACTTTCACTTGGTACTTTAGTGTCTGCGAGAGCAGAAACTGTATGGGAAACTTTCCAAATGATCTTTTTATCAATCGAAGATTCACTACTTAGGGCATGTCATTTCCGGCGAAGGCATCGCCGTGGATCCGACCAAGGTTGAGGCTATTATGGAATGGCCTACGCCGATGAGTGTCACAGAAGTGCGTAGCTTTATGGGTTTAGCAGGATACTACCGATGGTTTGTCGAGGGATTTTCGAAGATAGAAAATCCGATCACGGAATTGCAGAAGAAAAACAAGAATTTTGTTTGGACCGAGAAATGCGCGGAATCATTTCAGAGGCTTAAAGAGTTGTTGACAACAATGCCGATACTAAAGGTCCCTGACATGGATGCGGACTTCTTGGTATGCACAGACGCATCCAAGGAAGGCTTGGGTCGATTCTTGATGCAAGACGGACAAGTAATCGCCTATATTTCGAGGAAACTGAGAAGGCATGAGGAGAACTACGCGACACATGATTTGGAGTTATTAGCCATTGTATATTCCTTGAAGGTTTGGAGACACTACCTCGGTGGATGAAAATTTGAACTAAAGACTGATCATTGTGGACTACAACACATTTTTACGCAAAGCGACCTGAACGCGAGACAACGACGTTGGTCAGAATTCCTCAGCGAGTACAACTTTGAGATTACTTACATAAAGGGAATGGTGAACCGAGTTATGGATGCTTTGAGTTGGAGGCCATGCATCTTTTCGATGTTTCCACTTCAGACGAATCCACGTGAAAAGATTCTAACCTTATAGCATGATGACCACTGGTACAAGGAGGTTTAGGGATTTATTGGACAAAACACAATGATGGTAACACAATATGAGGGATTTTATTTTGATAGCGATGGGTTATTGAGGTTTAAAGGTCAGATTTTTGTACCGCCAAACGACGAGTTGAGGATGTTGATCCTCAGCGAGGCTCATAGAGCAGTTTACATTGCTCACCCGGGAGTCACGAAGATGAGGGCAGACCTTAAACCCTTATTCTTCTGGAAGGGATTGAAGGCAAACATAGTCAACTATGTGGCCAGATGTCTAGAGTGTCAGCAGGTAAAGGCCGAACATAGACATCCCGCAGGATTAATACAACCACATCTCGTTCCAAAATCGAAATGGGAGGTCATTTCGATGGATTTTATTGTTGGATTGCCACAAACGGCAAGGAGACATGACTTGATTTTTGTAGTAGTAGACACCTTGACAAAGAGTGTTCACTTTATTCCTGTGCGTACGACGTATCAGGCACTTGACATAGCTAGAGTTTTCATCACTGAGATTGTGAGGCTGCATGGCGTGCCTAAGAGGATTATATCTGATCAAGGATCGGTGTTTACTGGACGATTTTGGATGAGTTTCCAAGAGGCCTTGGGAACCCAACTTAAATTTAGCACTGCGTATCACCCAGAGACTGACGGATAGACTGAACGAACAAACCAAACCTTGGAAGACATCTTGCGCATGTATGTGATGGACCAACAAGAGCGTTGGGAGGAATTCTTTCCTCTAGTAGAGTTCGCTTACAACAACAGTTACCAGAGCACCATTAAGATGGCATCTTTCGAGTTTCTTTACGGGTGATCGTGTCGGACGCCCTTGAGTTGGGATTGGCTTGAGGATAGGGTCCTGGTGGGACCAGAAGCGATCCAGTAAATGGAAGGCCAAATGAAAACCATAAGACAAAGGATTAAAGAAGCGCAGGATCGAAAGAAGAGTTATGTCGATGCACACCGAGTAGACCGTAGCTACGAGGTCGACGATCGAGTCTTCTTGCGGGTTAAACCGCATAAGAGTTCGATCAAGTTTGGAAATGTAGCTAAACTCTCTCCTAGGTTCGTGGGACATTTCAAGATTGTGGAGAGAAAGGGGCCCATGGCCTATCGACTAGCCTTGCCTGATTCTTTGAGGCGTATGCACGATGTTTTTCATGTATCGGTTTTGAGACATTATATTAGTGATCCTACACATGTGATTGACATGAGTTCCTTGCAGGTATCAGATGAGGGAGTGCTCACGGCTGAGCCGGTCCACACCTTAGATCATCACGTTCGATAGTTACGACGTCGAATGGTAGATCAGGTCAAGGTCCAGTGGGATAGTTATAGTCCGCACTCAGCGACCTGGGAGGACGCATATGATATGCGCCAACAGTTTCCATTTTTGTTTGATAGATAGGCTTATGATACTGTGATACACTTATTTTGGCATTTATACTATGAAACTTCGTGACGAAGTTTAGAACAAGAGGGGTGTATTTAACATCCCGCTCTGGCACACTGAGAAAACTTATTCTTTGAGGACACTTGCTCGCAGGTGATCTGGACTTTTATGATAAGAAAACATTTATCCTTGATTATGATGCGATATGATAGATGACATGATGTTTTACTCCTTTGACATGGACAGGTGTTATTAACTTGGTTTTACTGAGTGTGCAGGTTTTTTGACCTTGAGGATGCAGAGGCATTGACGGGGCCCCTTGGACTCCGGATCGAGTCAAGGAGTGTGCTTTGGGGTTGATTGTTTACTGTGATTTTAGTATATTTGATTTGATGATATGATGTGGACATTTTCTGATATGATTTTTGATGATGTAGGCTGACGATAGCTTGCCGACCAGACTCACATATGGAGTAAAGGGGCCACGCACAATTTCCATAGAGGTTGAGGGAGGGGTGTGGACAGCAGCCCTCCCACAGCCTACTAGCACTCCCGCCGTGGCTCGAACTTGAGGTTAACGATTACCTAGTTCGAGAGGATCCATGATGCCGTGAGGGAAGACTGCGATAGTCGCTCACAAGGATTATAAGGGGCGCGCAATAAGGTGGGGACCTTATTCCTTAGAGCCCTTAGTCTCCCACAAGTTCACCTGGCGGAGTGTTGACTCCAGGGGTTATTGATGTCTACCAATCAGTCAAGTTGGCGAGTGGCACCCTTGGAGCACATGGTGCATCCTGAAGGGCACATCGTGAAAAATAAATGAACGAGGCGAGTGGAACCCTTGGAGCACGTGGTGAATCCTGAAGGGCACGTCGCGCAAAAGAAACACAAGAAGCGAGTGGCACCCTTGGAGCACGTGGTGCATCCTGAATGGCACGTCGCGCAAAAGAAAGGAACGAGGTGAGTGGCACCCTTGGAGCACGTGGTGCGTCCTGAAGGGCACGTTGCGTTGATGTTGATGAAGGAACAAACCTAGATGGCCCTAAGACTTTTAATACATTAAGAAATTCTTAAACAACTTCCACGAATAATTGTCGCCCCGTTCAGAATCTAAATCTAAGTCTAAAACTTCTCTAGGGTAAAATTTTATTTAACCTTAAGAAAAATACCCTAAAAATAAAAATAAAAATTTAAACTAAAACCCACTTAAGTAATAGTTTAGTCTTCATAAAATTCTTGGGGTAAATGAAGAGAGTAAGAATTTAATTAAAACTAGTGGATTTAAAAAATTGCAAAGAAGAAATTAATTCTTGACTTGGGAAAGTATAAAAAGATATTAAATTAATAATAAAAGGAAAAGATTAAATAGAGAAACTGCCATTTTGGCTTTATTAAAAGGGGAAAGAAGGGAATTTATGGTAAAAAGAAAGGTCAACATAGTAAGGAATCTGCAATTAAGAACCTTCTAAAATGAACTAAATTAGCAACACCTTTTTAGGGAAAGTATTTAAAACATGTAAGGGGATCTAGGAACACCTAGGAGTAAATTTAGGGGCAACTGTAGGTCGGTGAGGGAAATGAGACAATTAATAAATTTAAAGAAAATAATTATTTGATGAAAGAGGGGGATGGACGACACTTGTGCGAAGGAGAATATTTAGAATATTTTTATTAAAAATTAATTTAAATGTGATTTAGAGAAAGTTGGAGGTGCTAAAAACTCTATAAAAGAAAGGGAAGATGAGGAAGAAAGGATCGGTTGTTAGCGTAAGATTACGCTGCCGGATTTGTGACTTGACTGATTACTTGTGAGGAGTTGGGATTTCCCAGCTCGGATAGGAGTGGTAGCTCGGCCTTGCGAGGCGAGATGGGAGCTAGACGTACCATCTGGATAGTGTGTGGCCCCTTTGTGGCTAGGGGGGATAAAGGGGAAGTAGAGTAGCAATTGGCTGGGAGGTACCGGTGTAGTCTCAACGGTTAGCGAGCGGGAGCGGCAAGGAGCGCACAGACGACACTCGGACCAAGCGTTAAGGCAAAGGTATGTTAGTATTTTAGTAGATTGAATGCATTACTACTTATGCTAGGAACGATATATTGGTGTAAATGGATTGATTGGCTTACCACTGTTACCTACCTCTGATAATAAAGTTAATTACCTATGTTATTTAAATAGATGAAGAAAAAATTGTGTAATCATCAATGTTGTAAAATTTTACTGTGCAAATTCTGAGTAAACTCTAGCCTTGCATCTCCATCCCCTGAACGTCGAATTTTACTGTGCAATGTCTCACTGATAAAACTCTTTTCTGGAAATTTCGTTGTATCTGGTTATAGTGACATTATTCCTGAAAACAAAAAAATAAATAAATGGTTGGGCAATTTGTTACTGAAATTGATTCTGGCCTTTTCGTTCTTACATGTCACGGGTTGTTGGCTATTGGCTCTGCGTGTTTTTAGCTTTAAGTCTGCACTGTTCAAATTCGTGTGCACCGTTCAAATCTGTGTGTGCACCGTTCAAATTCATTGATTTCAAAATAGTTAGATTTCGTTGATTGATTTTAGACAGTTAGTATTAGCATACCCCCATGAATTTCGACCACAATCTCTTCATTTTTGGGGGTTGTAAGTCTTGCGATTTGGTGGATGATTTAACCACAAATTTTCACTCGCATATCTCTGCATCTGTGTTGAGTTTTCTCTGCAAAACTGTGCTAGGTATCAGCTGAACGATGCTTCCTTTGCCGAATCGCACCTGTAAAGGGCAACATCAATCTATATTTTTGCGTGTTGCTCTTGCTAGGGTGATTGTTGTGTCTGATCCCTTCTGTTTCTTCCTTAATTTTTCATTATATCCACCGAGTTCTTGGCCAAGTGGTCTTCCCTTCCTTCTACTCTGGTAGAGAGTGCCTTGGCAGTTGGGGAAGGTTGCATCCCTTCCCAAGTCCCATCTGGAGACCATGACCTCCTTCACTGTCCGCGTTGGGTCAATCCCAACACTGGCTTCTCCCCTGAATTAACCCCGATTTGCCCGAGCCTTAACCATTACCATGCGTTGATTTGCCTGCGCAGTCAACTGTGTAGAACCGCACCTTATGCTCCCAGTTGGCTGCAGAGTGTATTAATGGACACTCTATTGACAACCCCCAGAATCGGCCAGGCCCGCATGAGTTCTATGAATTTTAATTTACGCCTTAATGACCTCCACGAAATTCCTGTCAGGCCTGCAAGTTGTGATTAGAAATTACGCCTTAATGACAGTGATTATATTCTTGTCGGTCTTACCTTCTTGCCTTCTTTTGGGTTGGTTGATAATTATTGATGATTAAGTCTTCACTGTTTTATTATTGTTGGGAGGCACTTAAATATCTAATACCTTGATGAATATATTCTTATAACATTCATTGCCTTGATTCACTTGACTAGGACACTGAGCAATAATTGTAAGATATCACTTAAAGAGGCATTAAAAATTTCTTTAAAAGACATTTATTGACCTCAACCCCCTTTTAATTTAGATAACAACGCAATTTAATCGCCGACAAATTTTAATGGATAGACAACATGATGTAGTTAAAATGCCGAGAGGTGGTGACCTATGATTTTAAGGAGGTTGGTTTCTATTGTTGCGTTAAAAGAAAATACATTGATGTGGTTAGCATCCTTACATAATGTGATGTGTTGGATTAGATTAGTCATTTGATTTCCAGGTTGGATAAAATCTTTTTCCGAATTAACTGCATTTAATGTCTCGTTGACTAATGGCTAAAAGTATAAAATTTTCAAGCTAGTTAGACTAATTGATGTTAACTATATTCTAACCTTGTCAAAGTTCAGGCTGGCTTATTGAAGTGTATTTAGTGTTGATTTAGATGGCACCTTATGGCATTTTTGATGCAATACAGATGGTTTTAGTTTTCGCTTCTTGAGTAGTGGTTAGTATGTAGTGAATGATTGTCATAGAATTTAGGTTTTACGCATTGAGGATTTATGTAGTAGATGGTGGATGCAGATATTTAGTTTTCATCTAGTTATTTTTAATGATGGCTTTAAACTTACTTACCTTGGCGCCCATGAATAATTAAGTATTGAATGACGTGTTGCCTGATGATTGAGACTTGCGCACAATGCAATGATTAATGTAATGCAATGCTTCATGTTAAAGGCTTAGGGTAAGCTTAATGTTAATGTATTTTGTTTTAAGGTAACGATAGTGTAATGAAACGTTTAATTTTTATGCTAATGGTTATGGAACTGTTAATGTGATGTTGTTATATGTTTTATAGAAATATTGTCTGTAGATAACTTGTAAGTTGCAAGGTGGTCGTCATTTTATTTAGTTATGATAATGTAATGTGGTTATTTGTAGGGTAACGATGTGGAATTTAAGTGTCATTGAAACAGGTACAATGTAATGTCTTGAACTAAGTTCAATAAGCCAGTATGATTCACTAAATGGGGATTGTGGTTAACTGAATTTACATTATTAAGTTTGGGTAACTCGTCGATAATAAATGTTGTACTTAGTTGTGATCTTTTGATGGCTTGGTTTGCCTATGACGGGCGGGATGTAGACACCTCCATATTGCTCAGAACAGTCGCCAGCCCTGAGACCTTAAATGGTTAAAATCGATGGGAACCTAGGCTTAAGCGTTTCTTATGTGTCTTGGAGGTCCTAACCATTGCAGGGTAGGAAGGACGGGTAGTCAGTCTTACTTATTGTCGTGATCGTCGTTAAATGCATGCAGTTACTTGTTGTGCGTCTTATGTCATCTTATTTTTTTCGTCATGTTTTGCGTCTGGATCGTCGTCAGGTGGCGACGTAGAATCTAATGTGTTTGTTTCCCTTGTACATGAGCGCACACACTTTAAAAAAAAAAATTGCACTTGTTATAAGAGGTTTGTCGTCGTAACGAGGAGGTTCGTTACAATCCATGCATAAGGTTCAGAGATGAATTAATTCCCTATTCAAGGGACAAGCTATGGGATTTCAACATGTTATACATGCCCTGTAGATCCATGAAGTTAAATGACTAAAAGTTTCTTTAATTGTATCCTTCATTACCAGAAGGGAACATCAAAATTATCTCCCTCCCTTGTGGAATTCTGAGAAAAGAGAGTAGAATAGTTCCTCTCAATCAAAGGAGCCTTTGGTCTTTTGCGGGTCAATTTTTGTATGGATGGATCTCCAGACCATTATGAAACATGCGTATATTGTAAGGTTAGAGCAATGTCTGTTGTAGACTTTGGTAATTGGTCGTCAATTTTTTTATGGAATGATCTCCAAACCATTTTGTAATAGATACATAATGTAATTGATGATCAATTTTATTATGGATTAATCTCGAGGTTAGAGTAATACATGTAGGTGTAATATGGCACCCATACAGGTAAGGCATGCCCTCTTTTCATGGCAACGCATGTAGAGGCATATTATGGGCCTTTACCATCTCGCCACCCATCTCAATCCATAATGAGAATGTGATTACCTAATAATCCAAGATGTTTGAGCCCTGACCTTTGCCAGCACAAAACCAGAAAACATCAGGGCGCTTGTGCTTGGTGTTTGTCAACCTCGACACCAATTCAATGTGGGTAGGTGTTAGTCGGTGCCCCATACATGCAAGGCCTACCCTCTTTTCACGACAGTGAACATAGAGGCATATTAATGGGTCTCTACCATTCCCCCACCCACCTTCTTTGAGAAAGTTTTTGGAATTTGAATAGGAGGCCACACAATTCTTCGTGTGAATTGATTCTTTTAATGTAGCATGATGAATCCTATACTTTATGTATTTCATAATGTTAATGATAAATTGGTTAGCTAATAAGCACATAGTTTATGCTTGAGTCCTGAGCTTTTCCAACTCAAAACCAGAATAGATTAGGGAGCTCATGCTTGGATGTTTGTCAAAATTGACACCAATACTTTAGAATCAATCGTTTTCTTGTATTTTTATTTTGAAAGTGCTTCTAAAAACGCCAGCACTGAGGGACTACAATGCATAGAACAACATATTTTCAATATTGAAGGAACCCAACTACTAAAAATGCCACACCCGCCCACATGTACCTATATCTTACATGCATAACCTTTAGTAACTATAGGCTTGGACATGTGCTTTCTATAGGCATGAGATATTGATATTAGTGTTTATCATTTGTTTGCAGAGATGTGGAAAACTGGATGATCAAAGAGACATGCTCAAACACAAGTTGAATCTTATTCATCAAGGCATGACATTTAATGGAAAAAGGATGAAAACTTCTAGATCTCAGGGGAAGAAGTTTCAGGTCTCAATTGAATAGGAGGCCAATCGCTTGCTGGTATGATGAGTTGGTTTTTTTAATATAACACAATGATTCCTATGTTTTATGTATCGTACAATGTTCATGATATGGATTTGTATACAGGGTAACCTGGGCTAGGCTTACACACAACAGAATAATTATATTGCTGCAAAGGTCGTTTATAGAAAAGATTTGTCCATTGAACTCGACAACAATAAAATGTTAATATCGTAATTTGTTTAATGAAGAAAGGGATATTTGGACAACAATAAATCCATTCTTTAGTGTGTAAAACCTTCTTCAGCTGGGCCTTGGGGGCTCGATTCCCATCTCAAATCATATGAATGAGCTCAGGAGATGCTCAGAGAGCTAGAGTCACGGTCACTCTATTCTGGTTTCTCCCAACAAAATCTAGATTCTGAAGTCATTGATATTTTGTAGTCCTCCTCTATATGGCAACCTCAACCTTGTCCTAGAAACCCACCAATCCAAAACCAGCAGAGTAGAAATCCAGTGGGGGATGAAGCAACCACATTTATGGCAACAACGGGATTTGGGCCTTTGTAGAACGGATGCCAACAACATAAATTTCTATTGGCCCCGATAGAAGTACCCAATTCCCAATTCTCAGTGTTTGGTAATGGTTACTAGGAAGAGAATGGAGACACACAAGACTTTACAGATGAAAATGCAAACATTAACATCCCTGGACTACCAGTACAAAACAAACCTAAATATGTGGGTGGTCTTGAAATGCAGAGTCGTGCAGAGATACTAAGGCTTAAGCTAGAGCAAGTAAGTCTTAAAGAAAATGGAAGTTCAAAACATGCATTTCTCCCTCCAATTTCAAATGCAGACTGTGCCCTAAACAATGCAACACCTCCATTTTTCTCCAGGAATAAGCAAGGCATTGAAGATAAAATTCCTTTAACATTGGATAGGCCAAATGACTAGAATATTATGACATATCCATTAGAGAATAAGGTTTTTGGAAATGTAATTAATACTAAAAGAAGACCTCCTGGATTCAACAATGAAAATCATCCTCCACCAAGGCGTTCCCTCTCCTTTCGAGATGTGGATGGTGGGATTGTTGTCCTTAATAAATTGCAATCTCATATTCAGCCTCAACCTCAACCTCAACCTCAACCTCAACCTCAACTTCAGCCTCATCCCCAATCTTGACCTATGCATATTAGATCTCTCATAAAGGCTAATTCAGTTTCCCTTCCACTTCAGGATAACGCTGATTGTTGGCCTGACAACTAGAAGTTTGAAGATGTCATTCTTGTTTCCCTCTATGATTCCAATCCCAGTAGCCATGAGGACAAAGTTCAGAGGAGGTTCCGAGTTTTTTAAGAGATTACTCTTCCTGCAAGCCCCAAGGAATGATCTTTGCACCCAAAAAAAAAAGTATAGTGCATGCATTCATTTTAGTTTTAGTTGGTAGTGCATGAATTCCAATCCAAAGGACTGCAATCCCAGATAAACTTGTAGAGTAGCTTGCAATACCTGAAAAATGCTTGGCAGATTGTATCAAGAACTGATGTTCTTGGAAGAGTGGCAAAGAAGTATGGAATTAGCATTTCTGATTGTTGGAAGGAATTTGGAATCTAGATTCTTATCAAAATAAAGGTCTAAACCTGATGTAGACAAGCAAGCTATGAAAAAAGAAAGGAAAGTTTATTTTAAAAATAGAAAGTGGTGGCAACATTCTTTGTCGCCACGATGTCAACAAGAGAAATATCATGGGTTTTGTTATACATTTCACACATGCTATTCCTTTTGCAACATGTGTTGAGGCTTCCAGGGGTGGGCATAACCCTTCATAAATTGTTTCTTTAACACTGGACGATGGTCTCAAAGGTACGTCATCCAGGTTGCCTCTGACAACTTTGTTTGATCATTTTCCACGACTCCAACAACTGTTGTTAGAGAATTCTAGCATGACTTTTTCTGGAATGGTTTCCATCCTTGCCTCATTTAAAGCGTCTCATTCTTAGTGACAAGAGGATCTCCCACAACCTTGAGCATCTCATGCAAGCGAGGTTTAAATCCCTGGACGATCTGGATTTGTCGAATAATAGAATACATGTATTGGAGGATAAGACTTGTTTAGACCATCTAGATACATATTTGAAGCCACTATTTATAAGTGAATATGGAGTTATTGAGATTTTAGTTAAAAACTTAAATACCATCCATTTAGTCGGGAGGAGAAAACGCACATGCATGTAATCGAGACCACAAACAATGGAAATATCCTCGTAAAATGTCGACGACCTAAAAATGATACCGAAGCCAATTTCACCGCCAAATAACAAATGAAATGGAGGGGATGGAATTGGTGGGAGATTTAAATCTGCACTCAAATCCCGCACTGAATACTTACAGTAGAAAACCACCATTATCATCTGAATCCACTTCATATCATATGCTATTGTTATTAGTTTTCTTTGTAAATTTTATCTCAAAACCCTTACAACTATTTTTCTTTGTGGGGAGTGGCAGAGTAGAGAAGAAATATGTTTAGCATGCAGAGTCAATCTGATGGAGGTTTCCTATTCTCCAGAGGTGGTTTTATGCAGTTTTTCGTCTGCTAGGGTAAGTGGCTTTCCCTCTGTCAGGGTAGGTTTTTTTAGGGTTTTCAATATATGCATGTTTTGGAAGTTTAAGGAGCCTGACATTCAAGAAAGCCTTGATGGTTTTGCAGAAAAGTGGTACCAGTAGTAGGGTTCTTCCATTGATGATAAAACAAATACGCCAGGCTACCCAGAAGCTCTCGGACGAGAATTCAAATTTTACAATAGATGGAATGGATGTCAACAATGTAATTAATGATGAATCGATTGATCAATAATGTAGGTCATGATTTATATTTTCTCTTTAAAAAATCGCTGCGATGAAGTTGAAGGTGATTTTTTGTATTTATTCATATTTATAATGTTTGTCAATATGGAAGTGTATATTCTGAAATAAAATATTATTATGGTGACAAGTCCCCCGCGTAGTAGATGGTAAAAACCAATGGAGTTCATAAACCAAAATGCTAACACATATTATTCTTCTAAACCCTAAAAACTTCAAAATAGATTTATCGTTCTAAACCTTAAAAATCTCCAGACATAGTTATCCTTCCAAACCATACAAATCCCGGCACAAAGTTATTTTCTTCCCAAAATGTTTAGATCTCGTGATCTGCATATGTCAAAACCATAAACACTATTGTGTGACTTATGTTGTTGAGTGCGCTTATAGTGGATTGAATGTGGTTCTCAAAACAATTTATAGGCTGAGGAGCTCCTATAGATGTAGTGTACCCGACCTCTTATATGGTCATGTCTAGGTGATGGGGTACTTAAAGGAACACTAATTGCACTACTAATGCATACTAAGGAAAAGTAAATGCAATCAACGAAAATTAATTTAACTATAACCAAATAAAACGAAATGCAATGGCCATTATGTGCACATAGATATATACAAACAACCCTTCACTGCATTCCATAATGATTCATAAGCATAGCAATCTTGCAAAATTACTCATTTCCATCAAAGAACTCCTATATGGTCATGTCTAGGGGATGGAGTACTTAAGGAACACTAATTGCACTATTGATGCATACTAAGGCGGAAAAAATGCAATCGACAAGAATTAATTTAACAATAACCAAATAAAACCAAATGCAATGCTCAATATGTGCACATTAGATATACAAACAACCCTTCAGTTCCTTGTTGAATTTTCATCTCAAACAGTTAACTAGATTAGTGTTCTTTTACTTTTAAACAATTAACATAATAACTACATATAAAAGATCATAGTTTTTTTTTTGACTGCTTAAATTCCATATATATATATATATATATATATATATATATATATATAGACTACATGAAACAATATATTACAATGCTACTTACCTCTTCTGGTTATCCCAAGCCTTCCGAAGTAGGCTTTCCTCTTTGTTGTTCGTATAAGCATTTCTTTCTTCTTATTGTTTCTTCCATAGTCTTAGGATCATCATATTGAATCT
>JZKD02S0519647.1:647516-663472 GCA_000966675.3 Picea glauca | reverse complement strand
ATGAACAACTTTTAAATGTATTTTTATTAATTAATTAATATAATAATGTATTACATTATAGATTATGGTTTAAATACTTTAATTTATTATTGTATTAATGTTATAATTATTTTTACATTTAACACTTTACACTTATATTAATGTTTTAAAACTTTAACTTATAAATTGTATTAATGTTTTAATCTTTTTATACATTTAATACTTAACACATTAATGTATTTAATATTTTATACATTCATTTATATATCATTAATGTATCATTTAAATAATACATTAATCTATTATAAATATATTAATTTGTTTTTCTTATAATGTAAATGTATTTTTATTTTATTCATGTATTATTAATACTTTATCAATGTAAATACTTTATTAATGTTATGTATTATTGTATTTTTTGAAATTTTAATACTTTTTAATGTATATATGTTGTATTAAGAAATTAATAATTGACTAATTTTAATAATTTAGCCATCTATTAATTTAAACTTTTATTAATAGATTCCACTCTTAAGATATTTATTAAATTACAAGTTATATTAATATATTACATTATACATTAATATATTGATATTTTATTTATGCACTGCATTAAGATATTAATTAATGAAAGCATGTATTCATACATTATTAATGTTTTTTATTTTATTTATATATAATGCATTATTAATGTATTATTTTAGCAATGTATTTATTTTTTATTACTTTCTTATTATTACATGCAATACTTTATTATTTTTATTATTATTAATTTTATTAAATACTTTGTTATTTATTATTTTATTTTTATTAAATTAATTTATAATCTATACATATATTTTTCTATTATTAATGTATTATTTTAATAATGTATTTATTTTTTTATTATTTATTTTATTTTTCTATATTATTTTTTAATTTATAAATAATTGTTATTTAATATTTATTTTATTATCTCTAATAATTTGATAATTAATAATTTAATTATTATTAATTAATAAATATTACTATATTATTTCTAATTAATAAATTTTTAATAATTAAATATTCATTTTTAATAATTATATAACAATTTATTATTATTTAATATTTTTTAATAATTAAATAATATTTTATTTAATTATTATTATTATTAAGTTATTTAATATTAACTAAATTATTAATTATTTTGTTTTAAATAATAATTAAGTAATTACTCAATAATATTTAATTATTACATTTAAATTGTATCAATATGTTCATGGTTGTGCCCATGCATGCTCTTAGTCAACTAACAACAACCACATTTATTTAAAAAATGGTTGATATAAGTAGATCCGGGTCATTAATTTTAAAAAGGTGAAAAATGACGTAGGTAGATATGAGTATATCAACCACTTTTTACATAAATGTAGTTGTTGCTAATTATATAGATTTTCAATTTACTTCTTAAGAAAAACTAAGTGTCTTAAAAGAGACTAGGTGTCACACTGTTTGATTACTTTATGTCACTGGAAAATAGATGACTGATACTGGAAATTAGATGACCCGTAGTTGGAAAATGTCACTGGAAATTTATATTGATGATTTTATTATTAATTCTAAGAAGGACTGGGATGTCACAAAAATCCCCACAGAATTTGAAACAATAACTAAATGGGACTAAACCACTCATTATCCAACTACCCAACATTATCTTTCAACGTAATTTTCCTCAACGTAATTTTCCTTCACGACATTGATTTATTTTGATGGTCGGCTCAACCTAATTTTCCTTCACGACAATGATTACTTTATGTCACTGGAAAATAGATGCCTCTAAAAATGGTCCTTCAACATTGATTTCCGTTGAAATATTTAAAGAAATGGTACCAGCCTCTAAAAACATCAATCATTGAAATATATATAGACCAGAATAAGACTTTACGCATCAAATAAGAAATGGTAGCTTTTGAAGACGTAAATTTATTGTCCAGTAATGCCGACGCCAACTGCATTCGGTGGAAGAAAATGTGACCTGTTGTGAGCTCCGGTGAATCCTCCAAACACGGCAACAAAGCATAAACACGGCAACAAAGAAAATAAAACGTGACCTGTGATTATGGAAGAAAATGTGGTAGCCCATGTGAGCTCAGCTGAATCCTCCAAATAGAAAAATTCAGCATTGTAACAAAAACAATAAAACATAATTATAACGGAAAATAAAATCTGAGGTGATAGCAGCCTCTCTGTGTCTATATATCTAACACACCCCTTCCTAGGCAGTCACGAGTACATTCCCATTTTCCCCTTCTCTCCCACTTTTTCTTCGGCAGAAGAGATGGCGTCTGCTGTTTATGTTGCAGGTTGGATGGGAGCAGCCAAATATGGATGCGCCTCCACTGCTTTCGGATTGTTCAATGGCAGATCGCACAAGGTTTCCCTGACCACAATGCTGCCTCCCAAGGGCAAGTAAGTACATAAATTTCTTTCAAATCCAAGCTCGCAATATTGTCAAGATAATAAAAAGGATTAAATTTTGGATGCACAGGACCAATCTCTTTTAATCTACATATGTTGCATCTTGTCATTGTGAGAAACTTTTAAAATGTTAGCACGTTTATTGTTGAAGAGAATATCTATGTAATTATTGGTAATTATTGATGATGTCATCTAATTTTGTATTAAATATTTGTTTAGGTGGTTGGAATATGTTCTTACATAAAGTAAGAGTTTGTATTGATTTAAAATTTTAATAATTTCTTTTTAGTAAGTTTGTTTATTTTTGAATGAGAAAAACTTTAAAAACATAATCATGGATTATAATAAGATTTTATATTTCTTTGAAATTTGTGTAGGATGTTTATTAAATTTATGGTGAAATGAGGTCATTTTGCTACATGGTTAGGTTATCTAATTGTTAAGGTTACTCTAATTGTTAATATGTAATCTAATAATTAAACTTGGGATTTTTAAAGGAAAATGAGTAATTCAATATTAATTTATGATGTGGATACTTTGATAAGTATGCTTTAATTGTAAACTAAGAATGTAATGTTGCTCAACCTAAGCATATTACAACACTCAAGGATGTAGCGATGTCACTTAGAGGTAGAAGGTCCAAAGAACAATCATTTGTAGGAGTGGGTTATTGTAGAGCCTTAACCTTACCTTTCACCTTAATCGTGTTTTAAAGTATTAAAGAATTTTATTATAACTTTCAAACTCATTAGAAGAATAGATTAGAATTCAAGATTGATAAGAATTCATGTTGTTGAGTCCTACAAGTGAAGGGAAGTTTGCTACATGATTAGATGACTCTCATTGATTATTAATAATAGATCTAAATTGATTTGATCTAGGAATCAATGATTCATGAATATATGATAAATCTATTGAGGCAAATTTGCACTTGCTAAAGTTAAAAATAAAATAATGGATGAATTAGAAGAAGGTCATTGGACCTACAAAAATAAGTAAATAGATTTTGAGTAAAACTAATAGAACTTATGTTCCTAAGGGCACTGCGATGAACTCTTCCCATCCAAAGCATCAGTCTTGAAGAAGATGTTAGTGGAAGCTACCTAAGAAAATGCCATGTGGTCTAAACAGGCCATGAATATAAGAAGGATTCTTAGAGAATAAGAGAGAGAACAAATAGAAGAAATGTTATGTTACTCTGTTGAACTCTTTTTCTTTCCTATATGCTCCCTTATCAATACGGTTGTTGTCTATTGAATGTTAGATGGGTAAAGGGAGTGATGAAAGAGAAAGAAAAGCATCCATGGAAGTGATGCAATTTGAATTTAGTTATTTGTAATAAAATAATTTATACTATGTTTATTTGATAAATCTTATGAAGGTTAAAAATAAGGGTGTTGTGAGAGGTTTGCCAATAGTGTAGAAATAATAAAACCAAATTTATTAATTGTAAATTTGATAGACTAATTTGATAGACCAAGGGGAACCAATTCTATCTTTCCATTAAGGATTGTTTAAAGTGTGTTAAAATTATCCTCTATTTATTTGATTTTCATTGAGTGCACTCCCTTCCCTATATTGGTATCAAGTGAGAAAAGATATTACATTAGATTAGTATAACAACAATCCTCACATCCTTGGGAGAGATAACTCTAAAAGTTAGTTGGGAAAAAATCCATTTCATCATCATTATGTTGAATATATATATATATATATATATATACTTACTTGAAACTTCACTTACTTTTAGCTTTGGTTTGTAAATTTTTAAAACAAATGTCAAAAATAAATCATAAACCCTTATATGTTGCATAGAATAGGTTGTGCAACGATCACGACCCGTCCATTCTTCAATTGACCACCACCCCAGCGACCTGATCCATCCCTTACACCAGATTACGAGATCTCAAGGGAATTTACAAAGGTAAGGCAAGACCCCAATTTGAAATGCATTCAAGAGATACAATATAGTAGGGACCTGCTGAACACCAACAAAATCTTGTGTTCGACCGCTACCGCTCTCTCACCCTCTTGCTTGCTTGATTGATTGATCCGATAAGAACCCCTCTACTGTATGTAGGGAAGAATTCCCAAATATCCGGTGTATACTGAAGCTAAGTACGTATGCATTGGATCGGTTGAGCACACCTCTCATGCTCGCACTAACTCCAGATTATTGTATGTCGCATGGGAATCGCATTGTCCTTGGCTAGTGCATGGTGCCTCCATGACTTTTATAATATGGAAAAACTTGAGGCAAGATTTATATATAGAGAGATTGGATCCTTGGAATCCGGAGTTAGGATAAATCTTACAACAAAAAAGTAGGAGGAAAGTTGTGTATAGATCTATGCTTGGGTACAACAAAATAAATAATAAATAGGAAAGTTGTGTAGGTTTTCAACAGGGTTAGGATTTTGGAGTTGCAATTTGATGAAAATTTGGTGTTCTCGGAATTGATTTATAGCGGGTCACCAGCTTCTAATAGGAGAACGATATGGTCGATGAACACGGGCGGTAAACGCATCACAGAGACGAGAACGGTGTGCTCTAAATTTTTGCTGTTGCAAACGCCATGTCTCTTTGGCGAAGAAGCGATAATCCCACCAATACACTTTTGTTTGATCAAGTTCTCTATGAAGGGCATACGCTTGTTAGCAGATCGTCCCCTTATAATATATCACAAGGCATATAGACTGCAAATGAGGCTTGGAACTCTATGTAAAGGGATTCCAACCTTTACTGAATGTGGAATGTCTACAACCTTTACTGAATGTGGAATGTCTACAGCAATAGAATGCTCGCTCTCGACCAAAAATTGTTCAAGTATTTCCTTCATTGTGTCTATTACATTGCGAGATTCAAGTTTGGGTTTGAAGTTTCTCTAAACTCTATGTTTAGCTTGATGCATCCAATATGAAAAAAGCTTCTACTCCTGGCCGGAAAGAAAATGTGGTTATTCCCAGCCGGAGAGAGACAGGAGACAGCCGGAAAGATAGACAGAGACAGAGCAGAACATGCACTATCATCTCCCTTTCTTTCCTCCCTATTAACGCTCGACCAAAAGGAGTCAATGGAGACAGATATTGTTGCTCGACCAAAGGGAGAGTAAGGATGTGGCTGAATATGAGGCCCTGATCTGGGGATTGGATACTATAAGGAAAAAATGGGTATTAGAGCTTATCCCGATTGTAGATTTGGGTCGGTTCAACTTGAATGGAACCTGCCCGAATCTACAATGGTTATAGGTGAGATATTTCTTCTTTTACTCCACATTATCATCTCTAATGGTTGAATATGAGGCCCTGATGTAGATTTTGGTGGGTTCAACCTGAATGGAACCGGTTCTAATCTACAATCGGGTTATAGGTGGAATATTTTTTCTTTTACTCCGCATTATCAGTTATAATGGATGAATATGAGGCCATGATCTGGGGATTGGATACTATAAGAAAAAATGGGGTATCAGAGGTTATCTCCATTGTAGATTTGGGTCAGTTCAATCAGAAATACAAACATTAAAGCCCAAATAAAACTTCAAACTTGCCAAATTAAGACTGAGATCGTAGATAAGGGTCCGAAAATGCTTCAAACTCGCCAAATTAAAGTAAAAAATGTGTGAAACGTGTTGTGAATTTCCAAGTGTTGGGAAGTTGAAGAATAACATAGCATTAAAACCAGAGCATAAATGACTTATATTAAATATGCATCAAATCAAGAACAACAAACACACAATTGACACAGTGATTTATGTGAAAACTCAAATCGGGAAAAAAACACTGGCAATGATTATTGGTCTTCTTCTATTCAAGGGAGAATTACAGTAGCCAACTCAATCATACAACCATCCTCTCCTCACACAATGTACTCGCTTGCACTCTCATTGTACATTGCACTCACATTGTCCTCGCATTCACATTGTGCTCACATCTATGGGTATGCTCATATATATAACATATATCACTCAGTTACACACACTGATCATGAATAGATAACATAGTTACACGAATAGTTCATAAGTAGATTGCATGCAGGCTCATGTGCATGTGCACATGCATCTGCATGTGACTAGCATGTTTCCAACAATCTCCACCTTGACAACAATTTACCTGATATATCATGCCCTTAATTAATTCATCCATCACCTTCTCTACAAGAGAAGCCAAACACCATCACAGCTCCACAAATTCTCTAACAATACTGTTACGTGAACATGCCTGCACGATTCACTCTAGCATGGAACATTCTGTCTCCATCATTAACCGGTCTAATAGACCAATGCACTTGTCCAAATCTCATGAATAATAACCACAGACCAAATCATTGCAACCATTGTAGGTGATACTTGTGCTTCTGTGTTTGAAGCACTCATTTCCATGCTCCTGACTTGGTTTTGCCATGTGTCTACTGACAACACCACCTGCATGTGAAATGTTAACCATTTCTCCATCTCAATCATCAAACTTCCTACTAGCATATAATACTCGAGACATATAACCCTTTTCTTCTTCATCAATTAGGACATAAACCTGAAGAGAAATTACAATGGAAAGCCAAAGGGATTTTGCCAGTTTCACATTATTCATACTGAATTTCCTGAGTATCTTCACCACATACTTCTGTACAATGGAAAGCCAAAGGGATTTTGCCAGTTTCACATTATTCATACTAAATTTCCTGAGTATCTTCACCACATACTTCTGTTGTGATAACCAAGCTTACCATATTTCTTGTTTCTATGTATTTCCATGCCCAAGATTTATTTTGTTGCTCCCAGATCCTTCATAACAAACGTCCTAACCAACTGAGCCAACCTGTTGATCTCAACCATGTATGTTCTTGCAACAAGCATAACATATAACACCAAGATAATGAATATACCATAAACACAATGGTTATACTCACTTCTTGTAAAATTTGGCTCACCATGAAGGAATCAAACATCTTGTACCATTTTCCTAGCATGCTTCAAGCCATACAATGATTTTTGAGTTTGCAAACAAATCTCCTGTTGCAATTTTGAACTAACCATTTTGGTTGTTCCATATGCATCCCCTTATAAAAGGAGATTCATCAAACAATGTATATATGTCCATGATGATTCTTTGGGTAGTAGGATCCCATAGTCTGCACCCCTTAACAACATCACGATATCAAAGATCTACCTCTTTGATCTGGGTCCTACTTAGAAGTCTGATATAAAACCATAAGCATCACAATCGAATAATTTCACATTTGAATAATTACCAGATGACTTGTTCATGCTTCTTCCTGAAGCTTCCTGTCTTTTGCAACTGATGGTGACCGAGTTACCAAATAACACAACCGCTTCTATCCACAACTATTGTTGCAACTTGACATTACTGAACATGCTTATTCGATCCCTACTTCCTTGCAATACTTTCCAAGTTCCATGGATATTAACTTACCTTCGCCATATATTCTCAAACACTTGATTTATCTTCCAACAAATCAACCTTTCTAAAGACCCACCTTTCTAAACTGGACACATTGCTCCACCTCGAACTTTGCATTTGAACAACTTTGACCAAATCTGTCCAAACCGACCAAGTAAGCCTTCACCGCTTACCTCTAGACCCATTTACAATGGAGTTCACCAAGCCTTTTATAGGCTTCATTACATGCAATCCATGGACACGATACTGCGAGATACTCAAAACACATGGACCTGACAAACCACCTGCTTTGACCTAAAAACAAATTTAACTCATTAACTCTTTCATCGAGTAAAGCTTAACCCAACATACATGCTGCCCGCCCCACATATTCAATCTACCTAAATCTATGTCTAGATTTTTCATAGGTGACCTGATAAACCAGGGGTATGCATGCCTATCCAAGTCTTACAAACATATGCCCATTTACATGTAATCCATAATTTTTGCAACTCCAAAGTAAATACATTTTTTTTTTTTTTTTATTTCACAGTGACTCAACCATAACCTCCCTACACCTTCTATGCGAACACAAGTGGTGAGACACAACAGACAAAAAAAACTTCATCAACTATACCTGCAGCTGAATTTTCTTCTATTGTGGAGTCCTCTTTGGATGTTTGTTGTCTTTTCCAACAATCCTTCTTGAGATGCCCAAATTTGCCACAAAACCAACATTTTTCCTTACCCTTACTGTCTTTTGACTTAGACCTGGCTGTACCTTTCTGATCATTCCCTCCTTTTGTAGATCGACCTATGACCACCATTGCTTCTGTTGTTGAGGTTTCTTTACTGGATGTTTTCCTCATCTCCCCAGACAACAAATCTCCCACAACAGTGTCATAATCAATGGCATCTGTTGTGTTAAACCACACAGTTGTGACCAGATGATCCCAAGACTCAGGTAATGAACATAGTAGCGTAACTACCTTGTCTTCATCTTCAAACTTTACTTCCATAGAAGTTAATTGACAAATAAGAGCATTGAAAAAATTTAAGTGATCAACGATTTTCATACCTTCTTTCATCCACAAGCTGTACAACTGCCTCTTCAAGAAGATTTTTTTTGACAAGCTCTTTGTCATATACAGACTCTCCATTTTGGTCCACAAAGCTATTGTTGTCACCTCTTCAGCGATGTTAAACAACACCTCATCTGCCAGACACAAACGAATAGTACTGAAGGCTCTTGCATCCAGATCGTCCCAGTCCTTGTATGTCATGCTTGTCAATTTCTTTGACTTTCCAACCAACACCTTTTGCAATCCTTGTTGCACAAGCAGATCTTGTATCTTGAGTTTCCATAGCAAAAAGCTATTCTTACCGTTGAATTTCTCCACCTCAAACTTAGAACTCTACACTTTCGCCATTAGAAAAAGAAAAAACTCCAAAACAACTGCTTATAAAACCAAGCCCTTTATATGGAAAAATAACCTTACACTTAAAGATTGAACCCAAAAATTAATAGTGAAACGTTTTTAAAAAATATTTTTATACCTTCATAAAACCTTTTACCAAATCCACAAAAGTTCAACTCTTTAAAATAATATTTAATACCCTCCCAATGGAAAAATATTTATATGGCATCACCTTTAAACATCCACTCACTCTTTAATAAGGGTGGAACTTATACTCCACCTCACCCACTTGTTTTATTAAAAAACATTAAAGGCCATGACCATGTCACCCTTAATAAGACAAGAAACCTTTTACCCTTTGCAAAAATTTAGTTTATACCACTCGAATAATTTTTAACCATGCAAAATGTTTTCTTAAAGGTTGACGCTCTTCTATGGGTGGGAAGTGAGTGCTAGTTTGAGATCAATGCTCCTTCATTATGGATGGGGGAGCATCGATTTGCCGATGCTTTGTGGTGCATAAACCGGGTGTTTTGATTTTACAAAAATTGATATTTCTCAAGTGTGAGAGCATCAACGCACCTCTAACACTTCCTAGGGAGCGTCGATGACCTGAGACACTCAATCATGTCTCTACAACTTAATCATGCCTTATTGTGCTCTCTGGAGACCTGCATAAAATTCGTGTTGGCTTACCTGCGACACCTACTCCATTCGCCTTAGCTCTAATACCACTGTTGGGCAGCGGAAGAAATACATAGCATTAAAACTAGAGCATAAATAAGCTATATTAAACACACATCAAACCAAGAACAAAAAACACACAATTGACACAGTGATTTATGTGGCAACCCAAATCAGGAAAAAACCACGGGCAATGATTATCGTTCTTCTTCTATTCAAGGGATAATTGCAGTATCCAACTCAGGCATACAACTATCCTCTCCTCACACAATGTACTTGCTTTCACTTGCATTGTACATTTGTTGAAGGAAAATCTCCCTGCGGACAGGTAGATCTCCTCAAAGAGCTAGACTCTTAACTCTAAGATAGAAAGTGCTTATCATGGTCACTAAATTCCTTTTAGATCTAGGTGGACTAGTGTGTGAGAAGGAAGGAGAAGAGATGTACCTTTTACTAGTGTTTGTCCCTGCATGCTCCGAGTTGAGATCCAATCTTTCGCTCCTCGATAAGCCCTGTAGACAAACAAAGTACGACCACTTCCTACTCTATCAAGATTAGTCCGAAATAGGTATATCTACTAAAGAGACAAATTCATGTGAAATTGAACACGAATTAGAAAGAAACAGGCCAAACAAATTATATTAATGAGGACAAAACATTACTTACAGCCGTAGATGGAATGCGACAGTTCTGTCAAGTCCTCCTTGTCTAACCCTTGCTCAAAAGCTCCACGCTCTGAATGATGATAGCTTCACTGATTATCTTGACACAGGAATTACTAAATCATTGTGAAGCAAACAATCTTGAGTGTAGTGATCGTCACCACAAATGTGACACGGGAAGTTCAGTTTCCGTTGTGGTTGCTTTTTGGTAGCAGGTGTTTGATTTTTGGGTTGTTCATTATTATTTTTTGATTTATTCTTTGTCCTCTTCTTACCTCTGGATTGTTGTGAAGGGGCAGATTGAACTGCATTCACCTCTGAGATATGAGTTTGGGAGGAGGTAGATGAGGGTGTAGTTGATTTGGAAAAAGATTTGGTTTTGACGGAACTGATAACACCATCCGCATGAGATGAGGATGATGGCTTAGAAGGATTGGTATTAGCTCAAGCAACATTTGAAAGAAAATCATACAAAGTACCAGATTTGGAATAAACCAAATCTAAATACTGAGCCCGAGCAATGGCTTGTTCCTCTGTGACCGCACCACCCATAGAGACATCGCCAGCGATCGGGGGTAATAGTGATTTAGTAAACCATTCCGCCAATAGTATGTCAGGAATGACTACCTTGATCATCCTTCGTCATCGCCTCCACTCATGAATATGGTCAGAGATATGCACGGAGTTAATTTGACAAAGGGAGGTCAAGAGTTCAGTATCCGTCTCGTAGCGAATAGGCAGTTGAAAGTGCGTGAGGAAAGACATGGCAATGGAATTGAAATCATGAAAAGAAGCGTGTGGTAGTTCAATATACCACTTTGTTGCTGAGCTGATAAGTGTTCGTTGGAAAATATGCAAACGTATAGAATCATCCATGAGGGAATTTGATGAACACCACAAATGGAAAGTCATCACATGGTTGTTCGGATCTTCACTAGGGTTTCCATCAAATTTTCGAATATCAGAAGGAAGTTTAGCTAGAATGACTATCCAAACCGGTGAATAAGAAATAGGATCATTAGTTAACCGAGACAAGTCTAGGAGATACAGAGTCGCAAGGAAAGGTAGATGTCGGTTAATGTGCGAATGATACTGGTACGGCATAGGAACACTAGTAGTACCATAGGCTGGGTTAGGTGGATAGTTGTAACCAGTAGGTCCTCCTACATACGGTTGTTGTTGGCCAGGATAAGAAGGATTCGATGGTGCATGAGAAACAATGGCATAACCCGGTGGGTTTTGAACATTATAGGCCGGGTGATTTATTTTCCCATGAGGAGGATAAACATTTTGTCCTTGAGAATAGTAAGGAGTAGATCCCGGAGGCGGATACACATGAGGCCCATGAGGAGGATAAGATTGTGGTCCCGAATAACTCCAGGTGGTGTTTTGGATGCCGCTCGGATAAGATTGCCCATAAGATGTTCTGGAAGGGATAGGATTGGATACTCCTCCTAGTGGGTTATTATACAAGTGCCCCCCAATGTGGGGTTGGGTAAAAGTGCCTCCTAAAGATACTCCCCAAGATTGTGAAGGGTTTTCAAAAAACAAGGGTTGACCCCCTTCCAGCGGTGGATTTATGACTGGGGTGTGATTGGCAAACGGAGGTTTCCCTCTAGGAGGAGTATGAAAAGTGGGTTGTCATTTGGGAGGGGTAGGCCCGCCATGGAAAGGTAGTCCTCCAGGAGGAAATGGTTCGTTGGATGGTGGTTTCCCTCCAGATGGTTGTGTTTGGCTAGCAGGGGTCTGCATTCTCGGGTGAGAAGATGTCCCAGCAGGATCGTGTGGAACATGCAGAGCTATAGAGTAAAAACTTGTAGAAACAGGGGTAGAGATTGAAGTGCTTTGGGGATGAGTAGAGGTGATGAGTCCAGCATTAGGGATTTTCCCTAAGATCATTGATTGATTGAGGATTCGAATCCAACTGCCTTCTAAGAATGAGAATATCCTTTCCCCATTCTTCTCAACAAATCAACTGCTGCCCAGAATAGGTAGCGCTCCCTCAAAAGGGCACTCAGAGCGTTATAACGTTCCCTAGTAGTGTATAGGGGAGAACCAGCACTCATGAGGATAGGAGCACTCCTGCAAAAGGGCAAAGAAGTGTTATAACACTCCTTGATGGCTTATGGCAGGGCGCCAACACTCCTGAGAGAGGTATAGGGTAGCGGTCCCCTCCAAAAACTCAGTTTTTTGGGTGCTTTCAGATGGCAAGAGGTTCATAAGCCTATTGACTCATTTCTCTTCTTCCAAATCAGATTTTTGAGGTGTTTCAAGTGTCCTTCTCATGTCATTATAGGCACGACATAGGCATCATGGCAGTATGCTTTCTTTGACACTTGCGATACTTATAATGACGACACTTGCGACACTATCGAAGTGAGTAATTTCGATATGTAACAACATTTCACTCACATTGTCCTTGCATTCACATTGTACTCACATCTATGGGTATGCTCGTATATATAACATATATCACTCAGTTACACACACTGTTCATGAATAGATACCATAGTTACACAAACAATTCATATGTAGATTACATGCACATGCATGTGCATCTGCATGTGACCACATGGGAAAATTCGTTGGCATGTTTCCAACACCAAGGTCCAAGGGTGAGACGAACTTCAAACGAGGTAACTATCCTTCACTTTCCTCTATACTATTTCGTCTTTAGCCAAGGCCTTTCATATTAAAGAACATTTATCTTCTACTTATATTGATAGTGAAGTGTCATGAGAAGAGCAAGTCAATGTCAGCACTGTTTTATTTTTATCATAATTAGCATAAGGTGTAAAGTCTTATGAGTAAAAAAATTAAAAAAATTCAAGATATAAAATCCTAACTCTAAAAAATGATGTGGCAAAAGAAACTCAGTCCCTAAGATGCTAAATGATATGCTAATTTATCATGGTTATAATTTTTGCATACAAATTTCATTTATGACCTTTCTTGGACAGTTACAAAGCTTAATTCACTATGTATGTTTTTGGCAGGGCACACAAGGTTTAATTGCCTAGATTGCATGTCATATGTCAACTATAAAAAATGCAAGGGAAATTCCCAAAATTGTGTTAGAAGTTTGAAACCTGAAAAATGTACTAGAACTACCAAGATGTGGAACCTCAATGAAATTGGTGGATGACCACCAATATCCTCATGGATCAGATTCACCTTGGAATTCAAGGTGCTTGTGGGGTCTAGGTCTATCCACCTGTTCTCGATTTCCTTTTTTGTCCACTTGTCCATTGGAATGGTTGAACCTCTTTGACTTTGTAACCCTACCCATTGTTTTTTTTTTGGCCACCTCTATTGTTTTTGTTCCTTTCCATGATCCCATGAGAGCATTGGTTGGGCCCACGATGGTACTTTAGACATGCATTTTGAAAGAGGTGCAGGTAGAATATTTTAAGTATGAGGGAAGAAAATACTTATGAGTGAGGTAATTACTTTCCAATTCGCAAGTTCATAACTAGGTAAAAGTTAAAACCATATGTGCTAAAGTCATTCCTATCTCCTCTTTCTAGTTCATGTAAGTTAGTACCAAGATGAAATTTAGACATCAGGTTTTTTTTTTAATAGACCGATAAACAATTCCTTTAATTCCTTGTCACACATGCCCTTGCAATTCCTATAAAAAATTAACAATAAATCTAAATGTAATTCCTTGTCACACATGCCCACACTGCAATTCCTATAAGTAGTTAACAATCAATCCAAATATAACCCACATTAGCAAACCTACAAGCTTGATAACTTCCTAGGAGTTTGCTTGAAATGACAATTAAAGCTACATTCTCCATCAAATGATGGGGATTCTTTTGATAATATGGAAAGAAACACATACTAGTTTGGGAAATTCTTTTACTCTCTCTAATGTGTCCTTTTCGTGAAGATAAAACTTTCCATCCCGAAGTCTCTTAGAATTTTCATTGACAAAACCATCTGAGAATCACTTGGGATGGTTATAATGTTACCTTTGCATCAAGAAATTAAGTTCTTGAAAACCAATAGATCAATGTGATTCGATGCATAACCCAATGTTAATGGATAGAATATGTTTTCTTATTCAAACTAGGAAAATGGATTCATTTTCAACATTTACGAACATTTACCTTGGCATACTTAAAAACAGTCCCTTTATGATAGGCACTACAATATACTCTGCCTACTTATACAACAATTAGATGGATGTTGTAAAGTTGCCTCTCAACATGATGGCAAGTCTATGAGATATTCTTGGAAAAAATATCAATAAAAGGGTATGGGATGGAGAGTATAGTAAGAGGTCAATAGACTATTGCAAACCAAGAAGATATCAGAAAATGAACAAAAGAATGACAAGTTATGGTCCAATGGTTGGGTTCAATCACTTACTTGTTTCCATCATGACTAAAAGCCTCCATTTTGGTATAATCAATGGCATTCAAATCCATTATAATTGTATTCACAACTTTTACAACGAATTGACATAGAGGCATAAACAACACCCATGTCGATTGTCCTCCATTATCTTTGTTGTTTTTGAAACATAGTGCTAACCCACAAATTATGCCTCAGAAAAGTGTATACATAAGATGATACATCAAGATTATTTCAAGAAGAGAAATTAAATTTTTATCATTAGAACCCTTTTTGAGTAAAATATGAGAAGAATCCTTATCCTTTGAAAAAATTATTTTGGGAAGAATGCTCAATAGGAGGGATCAATCGCAATGTAACATACTCATCCACCCATAGGCCGAGCCACGTTACTTCAAGAACGCAATTCAACAAATGATTTTGAATTTTGATAACAATTAATTAATGAAGAAGCATAAAAGAAACACAATAACATCACATGCAATAATCAAGATTCATGCTAGACTTTAAAAGAATTCTTAATCATGTCATGCACAATAATAACCGACAAGAAGGAACATTATAAATACACATATCAAAGATAATAATCAATACACAATGCAAATAAATATACAAGAAGAGAAACACATGAGAGAGAGAACTTATCATTAATAAAACTAATCACCAATTTCATACAAACCAAGGATGTTCCACCCAACCTTAGACACTATTGTTCCAAGTCTCAATAGTAGGTCACCCCTGATCCAGGCCTATGACCCCACAAGGATGAGTCTTAGTATGAAACTCAGTTTCCCAAATGAGTCAACAATCAAGCTTTCACAAGTTTCTCAAACACACAACCAAAAATCTAGTTTACCATCTCTCTTCCCCTTCATCTTGCATCACTCAAAGAGAATGAACCCCCTTCATTGCCACATAATACCCATGGGGGCTTCACCCCGTTGACCAATATATTATCATGTTCATTCATAAAGGGGTTTTTTTAATTGTGAAAAGTAAGGTCAATATATTGTAGG
>JZKD02S0519647.1:628902-641432 GCA_000966675.3 Picea glauca | reverse complement strand
ATCCAAACAAAGATAGATCAGACAGAGAGATCCCTCTCTGAGTCTTCGAGGGATAGATATAGGACTCCAAGTGGTTTGATGTTGCCTCTGTGACTGCCTCCATAGCCTTGGGAAAATTAGAGGGTGATAAAATAGTGGCGACCATACCGGGGAACCTTCCTCAGAAATCATATCAAGTTCCAGATCTGGTTACTGATGGTGGACAGTGACCAGACATAAGAAATCTAAATCGTCTACCTAACAACTCCAATGAGCTCCAAATCAATTCCAATTCAAAGACTCCACTGGAGGAAGAACCTGAAACATGACCAGAACATCTAAAAATATCAGGTACTTAAGCTGGAAGTTTATCTAAGATATGATAGGTTTTATTTTTAATTATTTCTTCCCTTCTCATGATCTTGATCCAAATCATACTACCAAAATATATGAAGAGCATGTTCAACCTAATGAGCCTCAAGAGGTCAAGCCTAGCATTACAATCCCTATACATACTCCTACACTTGTAAAAAACCGAGATATATACAAGACTCTTGTCTTACCTCCCATACTCCATGATTTCCCTACCAACTACTTCCAATATCTTCCCAGATTTAACGGAGAATATGGCTACATCACTGCTGAAAAACACATTCAAGGTTTTGAAAATTATCTTGACCTTTTTGAGGTGGAACAAAGTGATTTTAGTATTAGGCTTTTTGCTTTATCTTTGCAAAGTAGAGCTAAGAGATGGTATAAAGATCTGCCAGCTGCAAGCATCAGTGATCTCAATCAATTTGTGAACGTTTTCTTGGATTAATGGGTGATCAAGAGGAATCCCTTCCTCATTTTGGAAGAATATGATCACTTGAAAAGACAACCAGGAGAAACAATGCAACAATTTTCAATCAGATTCAATCAAGTGTACAATTCCATGCCTGTTGATACAAGACCACTTGTTTAGCTCTCTTACACTACCTAGATGCTTTTGATCCAGAGATGGAATTTCAGCTAAGGGAAAGAAACACCATAAAACTCAAGGAGATGCAAGACAATGCAATTAGTGTGGAAACCAATTTGTTGATCAAAAGGTCAAGGCTGAAGGCAGAAGAAAGGAATAACATATCAAAGGAGCAGCCAAAATATTTAGAAGATAAACTAGACATTCTGGACAACACCATGGAAGAAATGTTACACAGGATTAGCATAAGAGAACAAATTGTTGTTCAAAGGCATCATGACCATCATGTCCCATTGGAACATCATGTCCTATTTTTATGCATAAATAATCCATCTTAGTTCATCTCATACTTTTTATTTTTTTGTTTTAAACCTTCTTTTACATGTAGGTAATGTTGGTCTGTAAGAACAATATTCATAATTCTACTCTTTAAATTTAAATTATGCATACTAATGGTTGTAGCATGCATGCCATTCATCCTTCTACTGAGTGCATCAACAACTTTTTTTATTTTCCTTTAATAATATTGATGTCAAAGTTGTACTTCATTAAAATTTATATCCATATGGTGTGCATGGCATTCAAGATTGGTTTTTCAAAATATATTTTAGACCATTATGGTATGTCCTTAATTCAAACGTATTTCCCATGAGATAATGCCTCCACATATTCAATGCATGAACTATGGCAGCAAGCTCCAAATCATGTGTGGTATAATTCTGCTCATGTTATTTAAGCTTTCTCGACTCATAACTAATGACATGGCCATTTTGAGTGAGGAATCCACCAAGTCCTTCCTTGCAGACATTTTCACATACCACAAAATTCTCATTTGGGTCAACAATATTTAAAATAGATGCAATAATAAGTAGTTGTTTCAACAAATGAAAATTATCTTAACACTTTGTTGTCCATTCAAATTTGATTCCATTCTTTTGTAAAGAAGTGATTGGATGAGAAATTTTAGAGAACCCTTTTATAAATCTCCTATAGTATCTAGTTAATCTCATGAAGAATTTGAATTTTGAAACATTCCTGGGTGATGACCATCCTCTAATGGCTTCAATATTCTCTGGATCTACTGTTATACCTTCTTCTCAAATAATGTGCCCCAAATAATGGATATGTTCTTGGTAAAAATAACACTTGATTATCTTGGAATATAATTGATGTTCCCTTAGGACTTGCAACACCAACCTCAAGTGATGCTCATATTTTTCTTCAGATTTAGGACAAATAAGTATGTCATCCAGAAAAACGTTGAAAAACTTATCCAAATAATTTCTGAATATGTCATTCATTAAGAACATAAAGATAGTTGGTGCATTGGTCAGTCAAAATGGCACTACTACAAATTCATAATGTCCCTACCTAGTTCTAAAGGTTGTCTTATTTATGTCTTCTTCCTCGATTCTTACCCGTTCATATCTTGATCTCAAGTCTATCTTTGAAAGTATATATTTCCCCTATTATCTGATAAAATAGATCATCAATTATCGGTAGAGAGTATTTGTTATTTACATTGGATTTATTTAGCTATCAAAAGTCAATACATAGCCTCAATGTTCCATCTTTATTTTTGAGAATGAGTATTGGTGCTCCCCAAGGTGAAACACTTGGGCTTATGTACCCTTTCTTCAACAACTCTTCCAACTGCATATGTAATTATTTTAATTATGGTGTACTCATTCTATAATGATTTTTTCATATTGGGGCATCCCCTGATAGTAAATCAATAAAGAAATATATCTCCCTCTTGGGAGACGATCCTGATATTTCTTGGAATACATTTTCAAACTCTTGCAATACAAAAAAATCTTCAAGGATTGGCCCTTTTTTCTTTTTTGGCTCCTCCACATGAGTTCCAAACAATTGACATTCTTTCATGAAACTTCTCTTTGGCTGTAAGGCTGAAATATCCCTTATATAAATGGGTCTTAGAATTCCTTTCACAATACTTTGTTTTCATTCTTCATCGATACATGTAAATGTCTTGTTATGACAATCTAGGAAAACATGATGCTTGTCCAACCAATCCATTTCAATCAGGATATTATAAGATCCTAATGGTATGATATTCAAGTCAACATTAGTACTCACTCCATTCATATTTATTGGATAACCTCTAATAGTCTCATTGATCATTCTTTTGCTTCTTGGGGCTAGCTGAACCAAACTTGATTTTTCAAGCTTAATTTTCTCCAAATGTAATATGTCCACTATTTTAGGATGAATGTAACAATGGATTGCTCCTGAATTAATTAAACTAGCACTAGGATAATTAATGATCTTACCAAGTACACTTCAATCATATGGGATCGGTGTTTTGCTTATTGATATTCTAAGGTTGCATATATTCTTGGAATATTTATGCCCATGTATTCTACTATAGTACCCTCTTGGATGTTATGCATAATCTTCATTTTTTCTTCTCTATGAGGGAAATCCTTGTACTTGTGATATTGTTTGCATCCCCAATATTTGATTGGTGCTATTCACCTTTTTCCCAAGGAGTATTCTCTCTTGGATTCATCCTTAGTAGAATTATCTTGTTTATTTTTATTAGGACTCTTTCTCTTGAATGGATGTTTGAATATGTTCCTTCTCTGATCATATTTTTTTTTTTTCTTATCCTTCCAAGATTTATGCAAGGATTTTCTGCCATTGCCTTGCTCATATGAGTACTTAGCCTTCCTAATTGACTTTGTCAAAGTCATGGGCTCATCATATTGAATCTTCTCTTTATAAAATGATGGAATTCCACTCAAAAACCTATAAATATTCACCTTCTCATCCTTGATAAATCCCACATACTTCAACAATCACAAGAACTTATTTTCATATTCTCCCATGGTCATGCTTCCCAACCTGAGTTCAAAAAACTCTTTCATATTCCTCTCATAGAAGTTCTATAAAAGATAATATAAGTTTTTAACTTGTGAGGTAAAGCAATGCATACAAATTCTAATCAAAAGAGAAATTAATCAATGAATCACACATATAATACACATATATTTACGTTGGAAACCCTTAACCTTGAGAAAACCATCATTCCTTGGTGTCACACCTCTCAACTCTTCATTGTATTAATTTCACTATTTGCAATACAACATATGAAATATTTTAGGTATCCCGCAACTAACAAAACCTTGATCCGTTAATCCAAGATTAATTTTAGAAAACTGTTAAAAATAGAAAAAAATGCTAAAATAACAAAAACTGAGCAAAAACCATTTGGGGTTCTACCTAGAACCCTATCGGCTTTGGGATACCACCCAGTGCTGGAAAATCCATGTAATGAGGGGGACAGGATTCTTCCCCCCCTTGAGACCCCCCTAGGAAAGTGTATAACATTGAGGCCCTCAAAGAGAGAAGGGGGTAGGGATCATTGGACACAATCAACAAATCTGGCGCACTTCCACACACACATGAAAAAAATATAACACCTAACCAACAAATACTCCTTCTAAAAATATCTCTTTAAGTACTTCCAGGTGATCCTACTCTGATTAATGTGTTCAAATTGCTTTAATTGATCTTGCCACATAGCAACTTTTCCATGCAAATGGTATATGACAATTCTAGCTTCTAAGTTAGATGAGTAGTTGTGCAACTGAAAATACTTCTTGATTCCAAGAAACCAAGCTTCAAAGTTATCTTCCAGTTCTCTTTCACCATCAAAGGATGGTGGCTTAAGATTCCTCAAATCTCCTTGCAAGCTATCCAATTCATGTCTTTTTCTTTGGTGCCTAGCATGAGGCACTTATGGAGTAGATATAGATGCATAAAATTTCCTTGTTGAGTAAGGAGATGAGTGACGTCTATGAGTTATTCTAGCTCTTCTTGAATGACCAATTCTTTTGTAGTTATCTCTTCTGTCATGTTGTCTTCCTTCTTCCTCATGTCTTGAGTCTGATCCATTCTTTGCTTGGCTCTGCAACTGATTTAGGATTTTCATAATTTGAGCATTTATTTAATTTTTTTCTCTCATCATCTTCTTATTTTTTTTTTTAACTCTGCACTTCTATTCCCAAGCTTCTCACAATCTCTATTAATGTTTTTGGCTCCCCTCTGCTCCAATTCACATTTGATTTTGTCTCTACATTACCGAGACTGATATTTTGAACTTTGGCTTCTCTCTCACAACTAAAGTATCCCTCTTCTTCTTCCATGTCCCAAATCTGCATTCTTATCTTGAACTTATATTTTTATATCATCTAACTCTACAAAATATGCAAGCAACCATTTTTGTTAGAATTATGCATATTATAGATTTTTTTTCAACTAATGCTACATGTCCTTTTTTTTTTCTCAACTCATAAATAATTACATCATAGTTATACAAATTCTAATCATTATAGATTATTCTCCTCTAAATCATCTCTCCAACGACTATACTCATGTCCGATTTTGAGTTGTGAGTGAAAAGTTACAACATTCATAGGTTGTAAATTTCCACTCACTTAATGCTACATAAATCTCTTTATTACTTTTTGAGAAATTTTAGTTCCCAATTCAAAATTTTGGGTGAATATATGTGTTATTTTCCTCAATACCTTTCCAATGACTATTCATTTTCTCAAATCTAAGCTTTGAACGAAAATTTATGGTCCGAATAAGTTTTGATTGCTTTTCCCAATTTATCTTTGTATGTTACAAGTGTCTTATTTCCCTTCTTGCGCATTTTCACATACTCAGATCCCAAATATGGACACATAGCTATATTCTATGGTTCATAATATTTTCATAGAATGATTTCGTTCCTCAAATGGACTTCTAAACAAGGAGTTATTCCCTTTGGAAGTAAACTTGTGCCAAAATTTTAACTTAACTGTTTTAGCTGTAACTTTCTCATACGAGCTTTGTTTTGCACCTGAAGTAGCTTGTTAGATAGATCTCTCAAAGATATTCTATTTAATATGTAGAGACAAAGTTCTTTTGTGGGTTTTGATTTCCTAAAACTTTCATTTAGACCTTCAAAATCGCCTGACAAGTTCATCACCTTTGAAACCTAAAAAATTCACAGAAATTTCATTATTTTCCTATTATAACAACCCTTTAATCTACACTATCGATCTCAAATCGGAAGAAATATGGAGCATTGATCCACTCTCTATTAACGATCGACCATCAAATATTTCTTTTGTAACCCAAAATTTCCCACTGATCTCCCAGACTCCCGATCATTGACCAATTTTATTCACAAACAAAAAAAATTCCCACGAATCTCACCAATCCCTGATCATCAACAATTGGTCATTGATGAATTCCATTGATTACTATCTTAGTTATGATTTATCCAAATCCTAACCATCGACTATCAACTATCTCTTGTCCAATGTTGAAACTATGGTAACATGGCATGACACGTAGATGATGACATGGCATGAGATGTCATCATGAGGCATTAATTTGGCTGACATGGCATGAGACGTCATCATGAGGCATCAATTTGGATGACATGGAATGAAACGTGGATGTTGACATGGCATAGCACGTCATCCTTGTATTTCCTTCAACAACAATCAACAGTTTCTCTCAGAAGGTTTGAACATCACATTGATTCTATCAATCCTCCCAACTATCACCCATCGACAATCAAATATTTACTTTGGATGCGTGAACCTTCATCGAATTATGTTGATCTCTGAATATCGGCCATCAACGATTTAATATTTCTTTTGGCTGAACCAAGTCTTCTCCAAAATCACCGATATGACCATGGACCATTGGTGAATTCCTTTGGCGAAATTTAACACTTAGAAATTTCGACCAAATCCCAGGTGAATCTGGGCCATCGATCTCCCACTCAAAATGATCTCATCCGTTGATTATGTTTCAACCTTCCAACGATAGAAAATTAATCTAGACCATCGATCTATATCATTTTCCCAACCACTGAAAATAAATCTCGGTCGTCAGTATGGTAACTTTGCCCAACTTAGAAAACATTAGAATTTTTAAAATTTATTACAATGAATCTGGGTCGTTGATATTGAGATCAAATGTGATCTTGGTCGTCAATTCGTTAAACTCTTTCCAGTGTTGTAACAACCATTATAACATGAAATTTGACTTTGCAGGTCGAATCTAACTCTGTAATCCGACCCATTGATGCCATTAAACATCTCAGACAATTATGGGTTATTTAAAACTTTAATTTTCTCATGAATTTGGGGATTTCACTCTGGTTCTCCATCATTTTCCCCCAAATTCACTCAGATCGAAATATGAAACAACGAGTTTATCTAATTCCCAATCACCCTGGGCCATACAAGTCTAATGTTTGAACCAAAGGCTCTAATATCACTCTCTAATGTGCCCAACCACCCGTAGGCTGAGTCACACTACAAGAATGCACTTCAAGAACCAATTTTGAATTATGATAACAATTAATTAATAGAGAAACATAATAACATCTCATGAAATAATCAAGACTCATGTTATGCTTTACAATAATGCTTAATCATGCCATGCACAACAATAACTAGTAAACATGCTCATTACAAATACATATATGAGTGATAATAATTAATATACAACATAAATAAATATACAAGGAAAGAAACGCATGACAAAGAATACTTATCTTTAATAAAACCAATCACCAAATGGTTGCAGACGAACGATGTTCCACCCAACCTTAGACACTATTATTCCAAGTCTCAACAACGGTCACCCCAGATCTAGGGCTATAAATCCACAAGGATGGGTCTGAATCTGACAATCTACTTCCCAAACCAATAAGCAATCAATCTCTCACAGGTTTTTGAAACACTCAACCAAAAATCTATTTTACCATCGATCTTCCCCTTCAACTTGCACCACCCAAAGAGAATGAACCCCCTTCACTACCACGCAGTCCCTTAGGATGTCCACCTCTTTATAGGGCTCAAGTGCTTATGGTTAGGAAATATCAATGTTGGAACTCTAAGGATTCACAACTATGAACAAGGCTTAGCACATGCCAATGCATCTCAGGCATACAGGAACCAATTCATGGATGAAATACACTGGTAATTAATACAACCATCCAGCCATGGTTTCTTGCCTCCACCAATTCATTTTCCTTTCCCCAAGAAAAAACAAAATGAGCAAGAAGAGTGAATGAATGATGGACCAAATGATAAGAAACCCTAAAACAACCCAAAATAGGGGTTTATATATTTACATGGAAAACCAAGAACCACATGGGGTTCGTCCGAAGAAGTCTGTGTAACCACTTTTCCCAAATAAAACTAAAATGGGTAAAAATATATATAATAGAAAGACTTATCGCCTTTAGTCCCTTTTCTCATGGAATCATAGCCCCCTATAACTCTTGTCCTTATCCGTCTTGCAGCCAACGATGCATTTTTTTATTTGTAATGTTCAAAGTATCACATTTCTTCAGCACTTCAATCCCTTTAAAATAAACAAAATACATTATTAATTTGGAGTCTCAAAATCGACGTATTATACGCAATCCCAGAATAAATATTATTCATTACATTGGATTTTAACTTTCTTTCCAACATCTTTGCATCAAGAAGTTGGGGAAACAATACCCTTGGAATGACTTTGTTGTACATACGATACCCAACTTGCATTGCTTACCCACTATGTGAAAACCTCCTTTATCAATAGCACATCTACATCTTCACTTTACACTTTTTTCCTAGTAATGATCCATTTCCATTAGCAAATAAGGAAAAAAAAAAAAAAACCTTAAAACTTAAAACTTAAAAAAAAATAAAAAAAAAATGAAAATGATATTAAAAAAAAACACAAATAGATGAAAGAGTTGTCAAAGACTCTAACACACCTAAAAATGGGATCACTTATTAGACTTGACAGACCTTAACGACATCTATACTCACATAACTAGATAAATGAAATGCTACAATTAATTAATGACATCACGTATTACATCATTGGATAAATGCAATGTTACACTTAATGACATAACTTATTACATCATTGGATAAATGCAATGTTACACTTAAGAATGACATTACTTATTACATCATTGGATAAATACAATGTTACACTTAAGAATGACATTACTTATTAGACTTGATAGACCTTAAGGGCATGTATACTTGCATAGCTAGATAAATGCAATTTTATACTTACATCGCTACATAAATGCAATGTTACCAATGACATAGGTAAACAATATGCTCTTCATTAATAAAAACTACCCTTACATATTAAGGAAAAACCTCACATTTTTTAGATTATAATGACATAGGTAAACAATATGCTTTTCATTAATAAATTAACTACTTGTAAACATTAAGGAAAAACTTCACATTTTTTTAAATTATAACAAAATTAACCGATAAAGGGTTAAATAATCAGATCAATATAAAAAAAATAATAATTGTATTCTTTTTCATCTCAACGTTATAACTAAAAAAATTGTATTAATAGAAAGTTGTTACTATTGTCCTTGCTTGTCACGAACTAATAAAAAATAACTTTGTGCCAACTACCATTAAAATATGGACCATTATTTTTTGAGTTTATAAAATCACTGACTAGCAATGATTTGTGGATGGCAAATTAATTGAGTTTATAAAATCACTGACTAGCAATGATTTGTGGATGTCAAATTAATTGAGTTTATAAAAGCATTAGGAATGATTTGTTGAGGTCTTGAGGAAGACCATCTCACATATTTGATCTAGTCTTTAATCATTCATGCCAAACGTTAAGTGTATAATAATGAGTTAGTCATTACTGAGTTAAACATTGAATCATTATTAAAATTAAATATTTACTCACTATTAATTCATTAATCGATTAATTGACATTAAAGGATAATCTATACCAAAGAGCAGTAGTATAACAATGAATTAAATGATAATCTATATTAAATGACACGAGTATAGCAATGAAGGCCGAAGTCATGACACAGAAGTTCGGAGGATTTTCTGGTTGAGCTTTGTCGTGTCTAAATTGTTGGTGAGGAGCTGCTGGAGGTGTTGGCTAGTTGTGGGATGTTGGCAGGAGACAAGCAAGGATCTATCTGACCATCGGATAAATGCCATCAAGTTGAAATTGAACAATGTTTTTAGCATCGTCCCTAGTATGAGGCATTTGACCCATAGTGTAATGATCCTCAAATTTACCATAAAAAAAAAAAAAATCTATGACGTAATTCCATTTTGTTTAAGCTTAGAACTTAAGAGAAGGTAAGATTCAATTCGATTCACCATGACATTATTCGCCAGTCTAGTTTACTTCGAACAGAAAATTGTCAAAGCAATCAGTTCTGCACATTTAATTATGCTTGTGATTGCAAGTCTGGATCTTCATGACTGCTAGAACAGTAGGTAACTTGACTGTTTGCTATATGCGCGTGTAAAGGAGAATATTATCATTTTTACTGTAGAAAATTCGCTTTAAATTTCTATTAACATCTGTACTTATTTCCTCCTACAAGTAAGTATATACCTATATCTTTCTCCATATAATAATTTAGGTACTTGTCATGCCCCATACACAGTGACCTGTAATATGAACTACTATTATTATACTTCTATCACAGATGAAGATCCTCCAACGTTTTCTACCAGTCCATTCATTGCATTATTAGAGTTGTTCCCATAACAATAAATTCCTTCTAGGTTCCTATAGTTCGTGAAAATAAAATAGGTCAATCGGGTTTCGGCGATTATAAATGTTGAACACAAAACGAAACAAAGGGGCCACACTGTTTGTCAAAAACGCGAAAATGGAGGAAGACTATGGACCCAATACTTTGGGGTTTTGGGGTTCAGGATTTCACGTTTGGAAGTGCCAAACATTAACACACCACAACTTCTGAAATGCGAAAAGGAAAGTGGGACCCGCATTTCAGGAATTTCGGGGTTCGGGACTTCGTGAGCTCGAGTACCCAAACAACAACATATACAAACTTCCGAATGCGAAAAGGGAAAGGTGAGACCCGCATTTCGAGATTTTGGGGTTCAAAACTTCTCGATTTCCAATGTCCAACCTCAACATAAACAAACTTTCGAAATGTGAAAAAGGAAAAGGTGGGAACCACATTTCAGGGTTTTGGGGTTTGAGACTTCATGAGTATAGAAGCCAAACACACAACAACTCTCGAAATTGCGAAAGGTGACTAATACTTCGGGATTTTCGAGTTCGGGATTTCGCGAGTACAGAAGCCAACATCATCACACAACAACTCCCGAAATTGCGAAGAGTGACCAGTACTTCAGGATTTCAGAATTCTGGGTTTTGCGAGTGTAGAATCCAACATTGACACACAACAACTCCCGAAATTGCGAAAAGTGACCAGCACTTCAGGATTTCGGAGTTTGGAATTTCGCGGGTACAAAAGCCAACAACAACACATAACAACTCCTGAAATTGTGAAAAGTGACCAGCACTTCGGGATTTTGGAGTTTGGAATTTCGCAGGTACAAAAGCCAACAACAACACATAACAGTTCCTGAAACTGTGAAAAGTGGCCATCACTTTGGGATTTCAGAGTTCGGAATTTTATGGGTACAAAATCCAACAACACCACATAACAACTCCTGAAATTGTGAAAAGTGACCAGCACTTCGGGTTTTCGGAGTTTGGAGTTTCGTGGGTACAAAAGCCAACAACAACACATAACAACTCCTGAAATTGCGAAAAGTGACCAGCACTTCGAGATTTCGGAGTTCGGAATTTCGCGGGTACAAAAGCCAACCACAACACATAACAACTGCTGAAATTGCAAAAAGTGACCAGCACTTCGGGATTTCGGAGTTCAGAATTTTGTGGGTACAAAAGGCAACCACAACACATAACAACTCCCGAAATTGCGAAAGGTGGAAAGGGTTGGACTAGTACTTCGGGGTTTCAGGGTTCGAAACTTTGCGATTTCAAGTGCCCTAACCTCACATGTAACAACCCTGAAAACGTGACAAGGAAAAAGTTGGGTTAGAGATTACAAAATCTTTCTATTGAAAATCTAAAGCAATAAATCAATCAAAAACACAAAGGAAGAGAGTATTCTACTTCTACTATAATTTTCACATTAATCTTCAAAATTCCATGTTCTTTTATAATTTGTTGGTGTTCTTACTTCCATTTTGTGAGACAATAGGTGTAGAAGGATTTAATGTTCGTTTACCTATCAAAATTCCGAAAGTCTAACTTCTGCGTTTTATACACATATAATCTATAAAAAAGGGGTACAATAGGGTAACAATTTATGTAAAAGGTAATTTCCTATTATATTCGCTTAGAGCCTCTTTTAATCAATGCATTAAATGTCACCAGTACTAGATCTGTACAACATGAATAAGAATATCATTCCCTCAGAGTTTGGTAATTGGAATTGATGTTCCGAGGGATTTCTTGGGGTTTTAAGAACAAAGAGGACCTACCCTGTTGATGTTAATCTCCTCCTTTCCCTACTTGCTTATAGAAAAGTAAATCACAGGTCTGTCCATCTAGCATTTTACTCCTAGGAGGAACAATTTTCTAGAGTTTGGATGTTTATTACGAACTTCGCGATGACAGACAGATTATAACTATGAAAGGACTTCATCTTCCACAATAATAACTATACTTCAGCAGATAGATGTGAACATTCCAGCAG
>JZKD02S0519647.1:618601-628826 GCA_000966675.3 Picea glauca | reverse complement strand
TATATATACGGATTTCCTTCACATATATTCCTCACAACGAACAAAAAATGGGAGTCGTTACGGTTCTGTTTTAATCAAATACAATGCATAAGGAAAAATCATTCAGAACAGAGAAGGGAAATTATTCCAGTTCAGATTTAATAGATACATAACATCGGATGAAACATAGCTATTCATAAGAGAGAGGGTAGATCAACATATCTGAATCAAATCTGAGGGATGACAAAGGGAACAACCACGTTCCTCCCAACCGTAGAACAGGGCAGCCAAAACTACTTGCCCGATTCACCCCCTAGCCTGACCATGAATCCATGAGGGCGAACTTGGAGACTCCTTCGCAATAATTCCAAAATTTTCAGCAGTTGTCCCCTTGCCTCACACTTGCTTGGCAGTGCTCATAACAACAAGAGAACTCGCAATCCTTTCCCAATGTACTTGGCAGTGTCCTACCTCCTCGCATATGTTATTTAACAATTTTTTGCCCAGGTCTTTTCCCTCCTTTGGGGATTTTCGCAACTTTCTAAATCTCTGATTTTTAGGGGCTTCCAGTGGCCAAATCACTAATTTTCTACTTGTAATAATCATCCCAGAGGCATTTCCAACATGTTCCCCACTCATGGAGTCATGGTCAATTGATTTTAACATGGTTGTTCCATTTCTCCTCCTGCAATTAATATAACTATTATGTTGTTATACAAGTGTCATAGTCAAATAGTTAGTTGAGTCCAAACAGATCTCTGCCCAGCAGTCACAATAATTAAATACAATTATCAAATTCGAAATTCAGAATTGCCATAAATGGAAAAAAAATTCTAAATTCGAATTTCCCAAAAATGGAAATAAATTTCTAGCACACAAAAATAAAATAAAAATTATTTTTGGGGGATGTCACATCCTTTCCCCCTTCAGTAAAACACTATCCTCAGTGTTCGTTCCTTTTCTAGAACAGGATTGGATGAGATTTCCGCAAATCTCCCTCCAATTCCCAAGTGGCCTCCTCAGGACTAAAGTTATTCCATTGCACCTTTACCTGAGCGATGGCTCTGTTTCGAAGTGTTATTTCTCTCCGATCCAGAATGCGTAGGGGTTCCACCTGGAACTTGCCTTCGGGTTCCACCTGTAACAAGTTCCAAACAATCATATGAGTAGGGTCATGAATATACTTTTTCAACAAAGAAACATGAAATACATTATGAATTCTTAGATTAGCTGGGAGTGCAAGCTGATATGCTACGGGTCCAATTCGAGCTAGTATCTCGAAGGGCCAACAAAACTTGGGTGCCAGCTTGGTACAGTTCCCCAACTTCAGCGAGCTTTTTCGAGCTTTGACCTTCAAATAAACATGGTCTCCCACTTGAAATTCCAAGTGTCTTCTTTTCTGATCTGTATAGCTCTTTTGTCTATCCTGTGCTTCTTTCAAGTTTTGTTGTACCTTCCTTACCATGTTCTCCATTTCTTGGAGCATCTCCAGTCCAACCACGAGTCTGTCAGCCGGGTTATCCCAGCTAATTGGAGTTGTACATTTTTTGTCGTACAGTGTTTCGAAAAGGCTCAACTTAGCCAAAGTTTGGTACCCATTGTTATATGCAAATTATACCAAGTGTAGGTAGTCTTCCCACTTGTTCGGCTTTGTTCTTACATACATGCGGATCATATCCTCTATGATTTGGTTTGTCCTTTCTGTTTGTCCATCCGTTTGTGGATGATAAATTGTACTGAAATTCAAATTAGTATTTATCCCTGCAAACAATTCCTTCCAAAAAGTGGATGTGAATTTTACATCTCTATCTGAAATCACCATTTTAGGAATACCATGCAGTCTAAAAATTTCTTTCATGAATATTTTAGCAATATTAATAGCTTTAAAAGTAGAATTTACAGGAATAAAGTGTGCGGACTTACTGAGTTTATCGATTACAACCATGATTGAATCATTCCGTTTCTGATTTTTAGGCAAACCTGTTATAAAGTCCAGTGATATGGTCTCCCATTTCCATTCTAGTACTAGTAATGGCTGTAATAGGCCGACTAGATGTTGGTGTTTGGCCTTAACCTACTGACAATCTTGGAACCTAGCCAGGTATTTTGTTGTTTCGCCCTTCATGTTAGGCCAGTAAAATAGTTTTATGAGTGTTGTTATTGTTTTCTGGTAGCCTGGATGGCCAGAATATTGTTTCTTATGCACTTCGTCTAAAATAGTTAATTTTAGCTCTGCTGAATATAGTATGTAAAGTCTATTTTTAAATCTTAATAGTCCCTTCTTGTCGATACTTATATCTGGTTTATCTAAGTTTACTATACTATTTTAAAATTCGGCCATCATCTTAGTGTAATTTCCGTCGTTAACACCTATCGTTCTTATTCTTTGTTCCAGATCATTTTTCGCCCTGCTGATATTTATCTCAAATAACCCATGTATTCTTCTGCTTAAAGCATCTGCTACTTTATTTTCCTTACCTTTGATATGTCTGACCTCGAAGTCAAATTTGCTCAAGAAGGCTAGCCACCTTGCTTGTCTTGAATTAAGGTCTGGTTGGTTAAACAAATATTTCACTCCGCTATTATCCATCAATGGTAAGAATTTTCTGCCCATTATATAGTGTCGCCACATTTTTAAGGCATGTATTACTGCTGCCAATTCTAAGTCATGAGTGACATAATTTTGCTTGTGTTCTTTTAATTTCCGGGACTCATAACAATTCACGTGCCCTTCCTGAGTTAGAACACTACCTAGTCCCTCTTTACTTGCATCAACACATACTGTCAAGTCTTTATCTGGGTCTTCTACCTTCAAAATGGGCGTTGATGTTAATAATTCTTTTAACTTGTTAAAATTGTCTTGACACTTTTGCGACCAATTAAACTTGGTCCCTTTATTTTGTAATGACGTGATAGGGTAGGCTATCTTGGAGAACCCTTCTATAAATCTGTGATAATATTCGGTGATTCCCATGAATGACCATATATCTGCCACATCCTTAGGTACTGGCCATTTCATAATGGATTTTATCTTTTCTGGGTCTACGACAATACCTTCCAGGGAAATGACATGTCCTAAATATTGTATTTCTTTTTGATAAAAATCACAGTTGTCGAATTTTGCGTATAGCTTGTGTTTCCTTAGTGTTTGTAGAACTATTCTCAAGTGTTCATCATGTTCCTCCTTCGTTTTAGAATAGACCAGAATATCATCGATAAACACTACTATGAACTTGTCTAAGTACTGGTTGAAGATGTTGTTCATCAAGCACATAAATGTGGCTGGTGCATTAGTGAGTCTGAAAGGTATGAATACAAACTCGTAGTGTTTGTGTCTTATTCGAAAAGATGTTTTGTTTATGTCCTGGTCCTTTATCCTAACTTGATGATAACGGGATCGTAAATCCAATTTTGAGAAAATCTTGGCCCCACCAACTTGATCGAACAGATCATTTATCTTGGGTAAGGGGTATTTGTTCTTAATGGTCACTTTGTTGAGTTGTCTATAATCGATACATAGTATTAGAGTATTGTCTTTCTTTTTCACAAAGAGGACTGGTGCACCCCATGGCGAGACACTTGGTCTGATATACTCTTTGTCCAACAATTCCTGTAATTGTATTTTTAATTCTGTTAGTTTTGGTAGACTCATTCGACAGGGTGCTTTTGAGATGGGGGTTGATCCGGGTAGTAAGTCTATGGAGAAATCTATTTCTCTCCTAGGAGGTAATTCTGGTATCTCATCAATAAACATGTCTCTAAATTCACGTAGGACAACAAATTCTTCTAACTTGGGCTTATCTTCTTTTTCTAATAGATTCGTTACTTGGATGGCATAAACTTGACATCCCTTTCTAATACATTTCTTGAATTGCATTGCTGAAACTTGTCTGACTGACACAGTTTTTGGTATGCCTTGGGCTATCCTAACAGTGCCAAAATTATTTTTATAGCTAAGTATCTTTGTATAACAGTCTAGTACTGCTTTGTGTTGTTCCAACCAATCCATCCCGATAATCATATCATAAGATCCTAGTGGTAGGATGTTCAGATTGGTCCCTATCTTTTGACCATCTAAGCTGAACTCAAGATCAAAAATAAAGTTAACTACTTTTCTTTTAGTTTATGTTGCTAGTTGTATAAGACAAGATTTTGCGTGTTTTTGTTTCTTAAGTTTATTCAACTCTACTACATCGGGGGTAATATAACTTAACGTAGCTCCAGGGTCAATTAAAACAGAAATTCGAGTGTCATGGATTTTACCTTCGATTTCTACCACCGAGGACTGGTGGTCAGCTTGTCGACCATCTATGGCTGCATTTATCCGATGCAGACTTTTGCCCATGTCACCCACTGTCGAGGCTTCTTGCAAATTGTGGACAACAGTGTTGTTTGCTGCAATTAAATGTGGACAGTTCCTCCTTAGATGAGTTTCTCCACACTCCCAACACTTTAATGGCTCGCGAGAGTTGTCCCCAAACTTCTTCATTCCTAGGTTTACCGATTTACCGCTACCTTGTGTGCTCGGATGATTGGAGTAAAAATCCTTCCTTGGGAAACTTTTTGCTACATTCCGATAAGGATCTAGCTGGTATCCCTTCTTCCGTTGGTGTGTTCCATCTTGCTTCTTATCCTTCCAGGTCTTGGGAAACTCTACCTATTGTTTATACTGGTCATAGCACATTCATGCCTTCCTGAATGCCTCACTCAAGGATTTGGGGCTGTCAAACTCAATTTTGTCCTAGTAAGTTTGTGGTAAACAGCTTATGAATCGTTGGATTTTTACCTTGTCCTCTCAGATGTACAGTACAAACCTTAATAGTTCCAAAAATTTATTTATACCGTCCTCCATCGTCATTTGTTCGAGTCGTAATTCGTAAAATTCTTTCATCTTCCTTTCATAATAGCTTTCAGAAAGGTATTGTTTCTTGAAATACTTCTTAAAGTCGGACCATTCCAACTGTTTCTCTTTTAGGCCCTTGGCCAATTTCATGTCCTACCACCAAAAGATGGCCTTCCCCTCCAGATTGTAGATGACCATTTTGACCTTCATGTTGCTGGAATAATTGTAGATTTGGAAGTATTTTTTGATGTCCAACAACCATGCCTCGGCTTCTTCTCCTGTCCTGGATTCTCCATCAAAAGTAGCTGGTTTAATATTTTTAAATTCTCCTTCAAGGTGGTCTGTTTGTTTTCTTTTTTTGTCTGGTATGCTTTTGTCTTCAACTGAAGGTGTCCCTTCAGACGAACTGTCTCCTTTTTCTGTTTTCGCACTAGAATTCTTGGAGGCCCTCTTGCTGACCTCTTCCTCTTGGTTATCATCTTTTGGGCTTTTCTTGGTTACTATACTATGCAACAGGACTTCATTTATCTCTTCTTTTTCCTGCCATGCCTTCTTCAATTTTTCATTGTCGGCCTTGAAAACCTGTAGTTCAACAATAAGGTTCCTCATTGTTTCCAACACCTCCGTGGGTGAACTTCCATCACTATTTTGTCTCGGATCTCCAGAAGGTCCTTGCTGTCGATTACCTTCCATCCTTATTTCTGCACCTTCTTAAGCTACCATTATTCAACACAAAACAAAAAAGCTTTATGTTTGTAATTCACAAGACTTATTAGTTTTTTTCATAAATCAGAATATATACTAAGCAATTAATGTGGCCCTGTTCAAGCCCAATGTTGTAACTTTTGCTCTAATACCACATGTAATGAACCTCAAATTTACCATAAAAATAAATAAATTCTATGATGTAATTCCATTTCGTTTAAGCTTAGAACTTAAGAGAAGGTAAGATTCAATTCGATTCACCATGACATTATTCACCAGTCTAGTTTACTTCGAACAAAAAATTGTCAAAGTAATTAGTTCTGCACATTTAATTATGCTTGTGATTGCAATTCTATATCTTCATGACTGCTAGAATAGTAGGTAACTTGATTGTCTGCTATGTGCGCGTGTTAAGGCGAATATTATCATTTTTACTGTAGAAAATTTGCTTTAACTTTCTATTAATATCTGTACTTATTTCCTCCTACAAGTAAGTATATACCTATATCTTTCTCCATATAATAATTTAGGTACTTGTCATGCCCCGTACACAGTGACCTGTAATATCAACTGTTATTATTATACTTCTATCCCGGATGAAGATCCTCCAACGTTTTCTACTAGTCCATTCATTGCATTATTAGAGTTGTTCCCATAACAATAAATTCCTTCTAGGTTCCTACAGTTCGTGAAAATAATAGAGGTCAATCGGGTTTCGGTGATTATAAATGCCGAACACAAAACAAAACAAAGGGGCCACACTATTTGCCAAAAACGCGAAAATGCGGGAAGACTATGGGCCCAGTACTTCGGGGTTTCGAGGTTTGGGATTTTGCGCTTGGAAGTGCCAAACATTAACACACCACAACTTCCGAAATGCAAAAAGGAAAGTGGGACCCGCATTTCAGGAATATTGGGGTTCGGGACTTCGTGAGTTCGAGTATCCAAACAACAACATATACAAACTTCTGAATGCGAAAAGGGAAAGGTGAGACCCGCATTTCAGGATTTCGGGGTTTAGAACTTCGCGAGTTCTAATGTCCAGCATCAACATAAATAAACTTTCGAAATGCGAAAAAGTAAAAGGTGGGACCCGCATTTCGGGGTTTCAGGGTTTAGGACTTCGTGAGTACAAAAGCCAAACACACAACAACTCCCGAAATTGCGAAAGGTGACAAGTACTTCGGGATTTCGGAGTTGGGGATTTCATGAGTGCAAAAGCCAACATCATCACACAACAACTCCCGAAATTGTGAAGAGTGACCAACACTTCGAGATTTCAAAATTCGGGGTTTTGCGAGTGTAGAAGCCAACATCGACACACAACAACTCTCGAAATTATGAAAAGTGACCAGCACTTCGGGATTTCAGAATTCAGAATTTCGTGGGTACAAAAGCCAACAGCAACACATAACAACTCCTGAAATTGCGAAAAGTGGCCAACACTTTGGGATTTCGGAGTTCAAAATTTCGCAGGTACAAAAGCCAACAACAACACATAACAACTCCCGAAATTGCGAAAAGTGGCCAGCACTTCGGGATTTCAGAGCTCAGAATTTCATGGGTACAAAAGCCAACAACAACACATAACAACTCCCAAAATTGCGAAAAGTGACCAACACTTCGGGATTTCGGAGTTCGAAATTTCATGGGTACAAAAGCCAACCACAACACATAACAACTCCCAAAATTGTGAAAAGTGACCAGCGCTTCAGGATTTTAGAGTTCAGAATTTCACGGGTACAAAAGCCAACCACAACACATAACAACTCCCAAAATTGCGAAAGGTGGAAAGGGTTGGACTAGTACTTCGGGGTTTCGGGGTTCAGAACTTCGCGAGTTCAAGTGCCCCAAACTCACATGTAACAGCCCCAAAAACGTGACAAGGAAAAGGTTGGGTTAGATATTACAAAATATTTTTGTTGAAAATATAAAACAATAAATCAATCGAAAACGCAAAGGAAGAGAGTATTCTACTTCTACTGTAATTTTCACATTAATCTTCAAAATTCCATGATCTTTTATCCTTTGCTAGTGTTCTTACTTCCATTCTGTGAGACAACAGGTGTAGAAGGATTTAATGTCTATTTACCTATCCGAATTCTGGAAGTCTAACTTTTGTGTTTTATACGCATATAATCTATAAAAAAGGGGTACAATAGGGTAACAGTTTCTGTATAAGGTAATCTCCTATTATATTCACTTAGAGCCTCTTTTAATCAATGCATTAAATGTCACCAGTACTAGATCTTTGCAACATGAATAAGAATATCATTCCCTCAGAGTTTGGTAATTGGAATTGATGTTCCGAGGGATTTCCTGGGGTTTTAACAACATAGAGGACCTTCCCTGTTGACGTTAATCTCCTCCTTTCCTTACCTACTTATAGAAAAGTAAATCACAGGTGCGTCCATCTAGCATTTTACTCCCAGGAGGAATAGTTTTCTAGAGTTTGGATGTTTATTACGAACTTTGCGACGACAGACAGATTATAACTACGAAAGGACTTCATCTTCCACAATAATAACTATACTTCAGCAAATAGATGCGAACATTCCCACAGACGTGTTAAAACTATATATATATATACGGATTTCCTTCACATATATTCCTCACAATGAACAAAAAATGGGAATCGTTACGGTTCTGTTTTAATCAAATACAATGCATCAGGAAAAATCATTCAGAACAGAGAAGGGAAATTATTCCAGTTCGGATTTAATAGATACATAACATCAGATGAAACATAGCTATTCATAAGAGATAGGGTAGATCAACATATTTGAATCAAATCCACGAGATGACAAAGGTAACAACCACGTTCCTCCCAACTGTAGAACAGGGCAGCCAAAACTACTTGCCCGATTCACCCCCTAGCCTGACCATGAATCCATGAGGGCGAACTTGGAGACTCCTCCGCAATAATTCCAATTTTTTCAGCAGTTATCCCCTTGCCTCACACTTGCTCGGAAGTGCTCATAACAACAAGAAAACTCGCAATCCTTTCCCAGCATACTGAGCAACGTCTTGCCACCTCGCATATGTTATTTAACAATTTTTTGCCCAGGTCTTTTCCCTCCTTTGGGGATTTTCCCAGCTTTCTAAATCCCTGATTTTCAGGGGCTTCCAGTTGCCAAATCAGTGATTTTCCACTTGTAATAATCAGCCCAGAGGTAGTTCCAACATGTTCCCCACTCATGGAGTCATGGTCAACTGATTTTAACATGGTTGTTCCATTTGTCCTCCTGCAATTAATATAACTGTTATGTTGTTATACAAGTGTCATAGTCAAATAGTTAGTTGAGTCCAAACAGATCTTTGCCCAACAATCACAATAATTAAATAAAATTATCAAATTTGAAATTCGGAATTTCCATAAATGGCAAAAATTTCCCAGATTCGAATTTGCCAAAAATGGAAATAAATTTCCAGCACACAAAAATAAAACTTATTTTATTTTTGGGGGATGTCACACATAGAGGTCTTGATGTGCCAGTATAGTTCTATTGTCTTCCAGTATCATGTTTCCCGACCTCTTTTGTGACCTACCTCTGAAGCCCAATGAATAGTGGTCTCAGCTACTTCAAAATCGATGGTCATGTCCCGCTCTAAATTGATGGTATCCAGAGTTCTCTGAAAGCGATGTGGTGTATTTCTCTCATAGTTTTTGGCTACGTTATAGGCCTCTCATTGAAATCTGGTGTCTGGTCTTCCCTCATCCTGATGTTGCGAGGAATAAGCAGCAGGTGCTCTTGAACTGCGATGATAGCCTGGTCGATAACCACACCTGGGAGCCATAGTGTCACGGATGAGGGCACAAAATGAGGGGTGATACAAGAGAGAGAGTAGGGAATGAGAATACCAATCACCAACCGTGGCAAGGAGGGACATGGAGTTTGGAGCTGAATCCCTAATTTGTAGAGAAGCCATCGAGATTTTGAGGCATTGGCTCCACATTGTTGAGGGGAAGTTGAGCACCATCCTGCCAGTTTTTGTCAGAGTGGGGAGGGATGAGAGGATTGTTGAAACAGTTAGGAGGCAAAGAGGGGGTCGAGGGTGGGCCTTCACGCCGTTGTCGGGATACAAAGTTGTAGTAGGTCGGTATGTGTTTGGGATTGCCCCGTTCGCGTGGAATGGCATAGACACAATATATAGAAATAGTGAGAAACAGGCTATAGAAAAGCACCAAAGGGGAGGTAAAATCAAAATAGGCTTGGCTCCATTAGAAAGAGATTTCAGGTGGAGGATGAAAAGAAAAATGCAAGTGTAGAATCAAATAGCCATGGCGAGTGCTTACCTTCAAGAAAACAAGTGAGATGATAGGGAGAGTCGCCATGAACGCTAAGGTGATGTCACCCTACTGCCTCATACTTGCTCTGGAGCGCCATAACTAGTGCAGAATGTGTGTCATTAATTGTCTGTGACTGTCCTAGTGCACTATCTCCCTCACATCTTGAATGTTATGCATGGTTAAATGACAGAGGGGGAGGTTGGCGGCGAGGGGCTTTAACTGCACTCGTCCCATGAGTGCTAGGTAGCATAAGGTTGGTCGATGTCACCCCATCCAGGCTTCCCATTATCTATGTTTTTTTTTTTTTTTAAATAAAAAAGGACCCTTCCTATTAAAACTTGACTGTAAAAAGGAGATACATGCCAGATGGGGGCCAGGTGTCCTGCCTGTAAAGGAAACCAGGACAC
>JZKD02S0519647.1:533445-566747 GCA_000966675.3 Picea glauca | reverse complement strand
TTTCTCAACAGTTCCAATATTATTTCTTTCTACACATGACATACACCATAGGCACATTAGTCATCATGTAAATTAAAATGAAAGTACCATAGCATTTAAATTAATAAAATATTTTCAGACATGTTCCAGCATATCCGTATGTACTTCATCACTCTATCCTTAATGTTTTCATGAGTGCAACACAATAGTTCTCAATCGTTTTCACAGTATTACAACCATCATCACTATGGTGTCAAAACATTTTCGTTCATCAATGTACTAGCTTTCTCATCCCATAAAAAACATAATGCACAACAAGGAAAGAATTGAGGGCTCTCCCCTTCTTCAAATTCTTTCTACATCACCTGGGACTTTTCAGCCCAGCCAAGTTATCTCTAAGGCCTCATCATCTCTTCCCTGTTTTTGTAATTCTACTCCCTGTCGGGATCTTCCTGCTCTTTTTCTTGAGCCGCCTTGGTTAGGCCTCACCCTAACCCTTTTTGGGATACCGCAACATGATTTAATAGAAACTCTTTGCTCATAAGGAATCATGAACATGTGCATCCTACACACTTCCATTCGGTTATCGGAATCGTCAATATTCAGTTGTCAGTCTTCTATTAATTACATGATTCTTTCAAAATGTAATCCAGGATTCTTATATACGGACAGGCCTTGCAGTCCATTGTCCAACCTTCAACAATTATCAGGGTTGTGACTCTGTTCTTCTGACAAAGTCCTTACACAGTTCCTCCACCGGGAACTCATTCAGCATGAAACTCCCTTGTTGCATATCCATCACTATCTGTGATGGCCTCAAGCTCGAATTAGCTTCAGCTTGTTAATAAGCATTCTTTAAGGGACATAGACATACCTTTCTGGTATGTATTCCAGATTATGCATCAACACATGTTCTAGGTTTTTTCTAACTTACATCCACGATGTACTTAGCTATACTCATAATCGTAAGCCTGTGTGTAGTTGCCATAGGTATATTTTATATCCCACATGCATCTTTACTGTTAAGATTAGTCAATTCAAATTCATTCACAATCCTTCTCATTTGATGCCCAAAGGTGTAATTATTTGTCTCTTATTATGACAAGAGAGAATCTTTGTTCATTTACCCTTTCATCTAATTATATTGGTACTTCCTGAGGAAATGGAATACATTCCCCTCGGGCTATTATTTGGAACAGAACTTTCATGACTCCCCAGAATGGAGTCAGCTATGCCTCCATAGTATTCATTTAATATGGACAAGAGCAATACTTGCTTCACGTTTCACTCATCAGGGCAATCATATTGGGCCTCTAGTATACTTATACTCTTACATCATACATGTGCATTACTTGCACGTTTAATATCATTCATACCTTATTAGTATTAATATCAGGCTTCCTATTATGAAGCTTCACAATGCATTAAACTCATGCACTCAAGTACAATTGAACACAGCTAAGTATTCATCATGCTAGTTCACGCCTTCTCCTCATGTGACCACCGGCAGTGACCATGATCCAAACTAAAAGGTGATTCACATTTCATGATTTCAGGATTCCTCTTGCAAGGAACTCTGGTTCCTCGATCCCTAAAATCCGAAAACCCAAAAGATCGAGGCTAAGGTTTTCTCGGCTCTTTTATTCACATGACCCTTCGCTTGGAACCTGGGGTCCACCGTTTCCAAAAATTCTGATCCACGAGGGTCTTGCAACCTGGATCGCATGGTCTAGATATCTCTACCAATCAACAGTCCTGATCAGATCCCAGCTTTCCACCTTTCGGGATTATGGCGGAGTCTTCACCTCATAACTCCCGATTTTGAATCCCCAAAATGTGTATGCATCATATCAAAGATTCACCTTCTGTCTCAATCTAATGGCTCAGGTTGGATGTCGAGATTTCATGACATGCGAGTTCTCAAAACTCTGCCCATTGACTTCTAAACCTCCAACTCTCGAAGATCCGATTACACTGGGTCTATGGTTCAGGTCATCCGCTAACCAACGACCCTGATTGAATCGATGATTTACCTTGCATGACTTTGGGAAAGTCTTCGCTTCTATTTTCCCAATAGCCGAAACCTTGAAGCTCTAGATCAACGACTCTCGTTGATTCCAATCTAACGGATACTATTCCTCCTGAGTTTGTGAGTGATTAGAGGTTATCATCCTTATCTTTTTTGCTGATCTACTAGATCTAACGGTTCACGGAATTTCGGTATTCCTCCCTCCAAGAATTCCACCATCCATTCAGATTTTCAATGACTTCCAGCCACGAACTTGGCATCAACTCTTCTGGAATAATCCTCTATGTTCAACCTCCGGAGCTTTCAAACTTTAACACAAGCTTGTTTCTATATGCACTCCCTGTGCTCTATATGCACACTCGGCATACGTAATTTCCCCGCTATCTCTTCTAAGCTTTTAAATTACTTACATGACTAATCTCATAGTCATAACTCATACAGATGTTACCCTCTCTTTATGGGAACAACCAACAAGGTCACTCTTGGGAATTAGCAACATTTCCAAAGGACTCCTCTTAATATTTTTTAAACAGATTATCCTTGTTTTCGATTCTAACCATTATAGGTTAGATAATCTGACCCTGCATATTTTCATCAGTCCTCTCAATCATGAGGAGTTATATGCTCAGGGTTTAGTCTTTTAATAATGCAGTAATTATAACTTTCTAAGGATCCTACCAGTCCTTACCAGATTTCCTAAATCATGAAGGAGTTCTTCATGAGGATCTTAATTCTTACCTAACCAACCATCTCAATTGCAAGAGATTCTACCTACTTTAGTAGGTAGCCATCGTTACACTATAACAGAACAACTCAGTTCCCTTTTCTGGCTCATGCAGCTTCATAGCACAATTTATTCCACCTCTATTATTCATACTCAGGTCTTATCAGTAATATTGATCAGTGCATCCCTACTCCTATAAGAGTAGTTATCATTTTGACAAAGGAACAATATAATTCCTTTGCTGGAATTCCGTAGAAATTCCCAAATTACAATTTCATTCTGCAGTCCTTCTCCTTGAAGAGAAAATGTAGATAAAAATATCTCCTTACGCGATTCGTACATGAGCCCAAGCAGGCCAAGTGTTGTAACCATGCTCTGATACCAATTTGTCACATACCCACCACGACAAAAATAAAATTTTCGCTCTTCTTAAAGGGATAGAATCCCTGAATTCCTACGGGGGCCTAGCGCAGGCTAGCTCTTCCCTTATCCACCTCCATGTGATCGTTGGTTATGACCACAGGCCAAGCCAAGAGGCGCCTTTCACTTTTCGCGACTCAATGATGTAAGAGAGTCAAGTCTTTCGACTCTTCAAACCCCGAAACCCAAAATCTTACCTTTGATGAGATCAACAGCTGCGAATCTCCCCCTGATCCGACGGTCCTGGCTGTATCGGGATTTCAGTAACCGGGAGTTTGAAATGCAGCAACCCAAACCACTGGTCACTCCATTCCCCGAAATCTGATACATGAGTTCTTGTACCATATCCAACGATCCTCAATGATTAAGATCCAACGGTCCAGATCTTTTCAAAATTTCGTGAACTGGGATGTCACGATGCAACGACTCCAAATCTCTTGTCACTCCAATTCCCGAATTCTGATATGGGATTTTGTGTATGAGATCAACGACCCTCATTGATCTAGATCTGATGGTCACTATCCCTCCTGAGCTTAAGCGTGTTGAAAGACACTCAGTCTTAATCGTGCGTCGGGGTTTCGTATACCGGGATTTCGCGACTTGCGAAGACGAGGGGTCTTGCCCTCTAGTTTCCCAGATGTCGAAATGCCAAAACTTATTCACACCAAACCAACTCATCCACAGAGCGCATAGGGGTTTCGTATACCAGGATTTCGCGACTTGCGAAGATGAGGGGTCTTGCCCTCTAGTTTCCCGGGTGCCGAAACGCCGAAACTTATTCACGCTAAACCATCTCATCCACAGAGCACATCGGGGTTTCGTATACTGGGATTTCGCGACTTGTGAAGACGAGGGGTCTTGTCCTCTAGTTTCTCGGATGCGAAACGTCGACCGACAGCCACGTGTCTTGTGCCGATGGATGGTTCTGAATACTTTGGGACTTTCAGGACTTCATTGAGTCCACTCTCCTGCCTATGTAAGGGTTAAGATCGATGGTCAATAGAGCTCCGACAGGTCCTTGGATCTATGGTCCTGGTTTCCATCGCTACTTGCGAAGGTTGAAGGGGTCGAGGTATTAACGCCTTCATTCCTTCCTCCAATCTAATGGTTGAGACATACATTAGATCCTCTGAAAGGATCTCTTCCATTCATCTAGCAAACGAAAGGGTACTCTCCTTTGATATTTGAAACTCACTATCCTTCCTGAACTTCGTTGGCTATGGAGGACTTGAGAGGTTTGCGCTCTTTCTCTTGGACTTGACTCTTAAAAGAGTCTTCAACACAACTATTGCGCTCCTTCATCAAGGGGTTCTGGGGTTCTATTTGATCATAGAGAGCCTATCCATATCTACACTACCTCTCATGAGCTTAACAAATTTCGTCCTCCAAGGGACTCAGAATGACTAGGTGAGTAAACCATCATACATGCAACTATGCCTAAGGTCGACGAGCTCACAGTTCGTGGCTCTAGCTTAAGACACTACAAAGCTCAAGAGTTTATGAGAACAAGTCGTGTCTGAACCATATAATTCCTTACATGCTTAATTATACAATCATGCAAAAATAGAAGGGATACAATATATCCATTAAGCATTCATGCACATTCCTGAAGGCATACACAGTATAACCAATTCATACACAGTTACGGCTAAATTACACAGGGTAGGAAATCGCTTATCTATTACAAGTTGTTGCCAACCAACTGACTGTGGGTGTTTGTCCTTCCACCCGACCATAGGCCCAGAGGCATTCATTCTTAGCACTCTGGCCACCCTCGTGCCAAGCCATGATATCACCATGGAATTCTCACACTTCTCGAGGGTTCTTCCTCCGTTTCCACTTCTGTTTGGGTCCCATTCTCTGTAACTCAGAGCTTTCTCTATCGGTTATGGCCTTGCCGAGGTTTCTCAGATGCTCCTCAGCATCAAGCTCACGGCCTTCCATTTGTGACTCACTGGATAGCTTCGCGCATCTCCCTTGTGATCTTATGCTCTCTCTTTTTTTTGTCTGGTGTCTCCTCTCCCGTGTGTATCCCTCTTACCCTGGAAGGTTTTTGCCGACCTATCCTATTCCTTCTGTCAGAAGGAAGCTCAGGTCTGTAGGTCACTGTGGTACTTCGGGCTGACAACCCATGTTTCCATTTATGGGGGTGGTTGATTGTTCAACCACCAGTCCTTTCTTCATCAACTGATATCTTTCCTTGGGATCCGAAGGAGGTTGTCATCCTCATCAGGGGAAATTTGGGGTTATCTGTCATAATGAACCCTCTCTTATAGTTTTCAAATTCTTCCTCTAGTGATATCATGGCCAGTACTTTCAAGGCTTCACCCCCACAGTCAGTCCTTGGCAACTCAGACAATAATACATTTACATTGTCCTCATGCATTAGCATGGTAATGCCTATTTTATGATTAATTACAAATTGGGGGAAACAGGGTGTTACAATCATGATATTCTTGTTTTTCTTCTTTGTTTAGTTCATACAACATGTGCTCCTTTTCCATGCTACGCAGATTATCTTCTTCAAGATGATTGGTCTTTGGAGTACATACAGTATCTGTTGAGAGACATGCTAGGAAATCCTCAATCTCAGGTTCCAATGGTTTCTCTCCATTGAATTCTATCCATGATTCTTTAGTCTCCTCAAAAAATTGACAATAGGAATCCGAAGGGACTTCTAAATCTTCTTGTGGAGAGACAACTAAATTCTTGACTGTTGTCAAGATATGCTCTTCTTGAGAGGCAGATATCCCAGCTGCTAGTAGAATGTGAGAAAATTATTGGAGGAACATTCTCCAAGCTCTTGATCATCCTTGAATTACTCTAGCTGGTTGATGATCCATGTCTCGCAACACAAATTAGTACTTGGGGGTTCTTACAACACCCCAAATTCTTCAAACTTGCAAGAAATTCTTAACTAATTCTTCATAGTCTTCAAAATCAATTGATGCAGAACAAAAATAAATTCAATACAATCTTACAATCTTTCAATTTTGGAAAACTACTTCGTTTCTACACAGGAAGAATAAATCTTATCGAGACTTTCCATTTGTTGGTTCATGTAATACGAAAGATGGACTCTCAATTTGATCCTGTACTAACACACTTAAGACTTCTAAATAAATTTTGAAAGAAATCATAGCAGTGTAATTAAATTCACAACTCAATCATAAATGTCTAACACTCACAATACAAAATTAGTACTATGTAAATTTGAATTAAAACTTAACAAAAAAATTGAATTAACAAATGCAAGAACATGTACTAGATAAATAACAAACATGTGCAGGAATGAAAAACTACATTAATAATTTACAACAGACTTACCAAGTTGGATCGGTGAGCCTTTGCCGATACTAACAAGGAAGCTGTTAAAACTCACAGAATATCAGAGTCTAAAGAATGCATAAAATCACCAAACTTGAATTTGTATTAAACTTCATCCAAGAAGTAGCAGTTTACAGAAAATCCATATTCAAAATGAAATACGGCACCATAACATTATATGGAATTCTCCTCTCCTTGACTTAGAGCCATAACTCAATTTATATACTTTTTACATTACAAATTTGTCTCTAGACAAGTCAATACATGAAAAATCAAATCAAAACCATTTTCCATCAATGGAGGTCGAGTACAACCATTAGCTAATAAAGGAAATGCATTTCCCACAAATCTGGGCATGGTCCTAGAATTTCTGAAAAATTGGCAATTTAGGCAAATTGGCCTCAAAGAACCCTCTGTATCTTCCAGGTAGTAGATGATTTTTAAAAACCATTTTTGGGTCTTTAATCTGGCTAGGTTCTAGACAAACCCATTTGGTTGTTTTTAGAGATCATCTCCCATCAGCACACAACTTGAGGAGCAATATGGCACTTTAGAAATATTTTCTGCTAAAATTCTGTGGAAATTTGTGTATTTTTAATAAATCCACCTCAAAGAACTTTATTTATTTCCAAAACCATGGAAAATAATTGAAAACAGTTTGCTTTGTACACAATATGATATACTGGGAGAAAAACCCATATCCCAAAATTTTGAGATTCATCTTTATCTGCACGGAAACTGAGGTGAAAATATGGTACCGAAATCCTGTAGGATGTTGGTACCGGAATCCTGTTGGATGCTAGTACCAGACTAGCATAGTTGGTACCGAACTAGAACAGTTGGTACCGGATAAGAAAAATTGGTACCAGATGAACACAATTGGTACCGGATGAGGTAAAATTGTGTCATGAATGCTGCTTAAATTAACTAAAGTAATTAGAAAGCATTTGAACATTAATTATTCAATTCTAACCATTAATAAACCACATAAATCATGACTAAATGAATATTACCTCATGTACATGTAAAAGTAGCTAAAGGATGTAACAATGAGGATAAGAGGTAAAGGTTTCATGCATCTAATATCTATAATAAAATTGGTCAAGACAAAAGACAAAAATAGGGTAACTAGAGATATCAAAAGGGAGGCCCAACAACGCTCTAGGTGTAGACTGCCCACCTCTTGTTCTTATTGGAGTACTATGCATTGTGATTTGCGTCGCAGTGCCAGGTGTAGAAGGAACTGCACACTGACTTGTACACATTGTTTGAAACACCTCTTCTTCTTCTTTTGTTTCATCATGCCCCATTGCATCAATAATTTTCACTGTCTTTGTTATGGTTCCATCCCATGCTTAATTCTCCATGAACCGAACATCACAATTGATTATGACTTTTCTTGTGACAGAGTCATACAACTTGTACCCTTTTGTTTCTTCAGAATACCCATAAAATATACATTTATGTCATTTGTTGTCTAGTTTCCTTCTCAACTCATCTGGAACATGTGTGTATGCGACACAACCAAAAACTTTTAAATGCGCCACATTGTGCTTTAATCATGTCCAAGATTCTTGAGAAACTCTATTATTCACACTCTTTGTCGGACATATCTTCAATATATATATTGCAGCTGCTATTGTCTCAACCCAATACTCATTTGACAAATGTTTCGTTGTCAACATACTATGTGCCATTTCCATGATGGTTTTGTTATTTCTTTTTGTGACACCATTATGATGTGGTGTATATCGCGTGGTAAATTGCTTGTAGATGCCATGAACTTTACAAAAGTTCTAAAATTCTCTTGTAATATATTCTCATTCTCTGTTAGATCTTAGATACTTGATGTATAACCACTTTGCTTCTCCACAAGTGATTTAAATTGCTAAAAACAACCCAATGAGTCAGATTTATGTTTTAGAAAATAAAACCATGTATTTCTTGAGAAATCATCAATGAATGTTATAAAATATGTACTACATCCTATAGATGGAGTTTGCATTGGTCCACAAATGTCTAAATGTACTATTTCCAATGGAGTTTTTGCTCTATAAAACTTGCCAATTGGAAATGATTCTCAATGCTGCTTTCCAAATATGCATCCTTCACATATCCTTTCTGTTTTTTCAATCAATGGAAAACCTTTTACCATATCCTTTTTGTGTAGAAACTTCAGACCTCCAAAGTTAAAATGTCCAAATCTGAAATCCCATAACCATGAATCATCTTGTATTTCAGATTGGAATGTTTCCTTCATCTTTGTGCCATTTTCTCCTTTCTTAGTACTACACACACTAGTTTCTTCATTAGTACTACACGCACATTTTGTTGTAAATGCAGTGTCTGACTGTGCATATTTTGCTTTACCAACAACTAGCGATTTATTCTTCTTCTTGGTTGTCTTCAAAGTTAATGGGAACATCATGTTACTTGTCATCTGGATTTTTGTAATAAGTTGATTGCTTGGGCATATGTACATAATCACACAATGATTATATTCCATGTAGATTCAATATCCTTTTTGTAATGAATGTCCTGTGTTCATCAGATTATGCTTCAGACCATAAACATAATATACATCAGACATAACTTTATGTTCTCCTTTCTTAATTAAAATATTTATGCTTCCTTTGCCTAAGAAAGTGACTTGGATATCTGTTCCAAGTGTAACCTTGGTTTGGATTGACTCATCTAAGCTAGAAAACAATTTTATGTTTCTTGTAATGTGGTTACTGCAACCTGAATCTAAATACCATATGTCACATGGACTTGCTTGAGAAATATTGCATTCAACCGGGGATACTATAGGCATTTCTATAGCGCACACCATAAACATAGGGCGAGTTTGGTTATTTGCATTGTTTGACTGATATTGACTTTGCTTGTTCTGATTATACTGTCTCTTTTTGCACTCACATGCATAATGTCCATGCATTTTACAGTAATGGCACTGAATATTTGATTTGTCAATTCTTTGAAAACTTGGCTGACTGGTACTTGGGCTTTGACCTCTTCCAACAGTATTTCCAGGACTGCTATTGTGTCCACCTCTGACATAACTTCTTCCTCTTCTTCTAGAGTTGGCTCTCCCCCTTCCTCTTCCTCGACTTAGAGATGACTGCACAGAAAATGCATTCTCTAATGACATACTTGACCTATTCAATCTGTCTTCATGATTGATGAGGGAAGCGTATAGTTCATCTAAACTGAACTGACTCAAGTCTTTGCTCTCTTCTAGAGTCACAACAAGGGTATCAAATTTAGGAGGAAGAATCTTAAGTACCTTCTCAACAACTTTTTTGTATTCTCTGGTTTCACCATGAGATTTAATTTGATTTATCGGGCCAATGACATGGGTATAAAAGGAATCTACTGAATCTGTATTTTTCATTGACAAAGTTTCAAAATTTCTTCTAAGAATTTGTATTCTTGAAGACTTTACTTTGTCCATACCTTGATAAGAGGTTTGTAATATATCACATGCTTCCTTGGATTGCTTTGTTGATGCAACTCTTGGGAGTATGCTCTCATGCATGGCTTGATGTATGTAAAACAACGTATTTCTATCCTTCTTTCTTTGATTTTTCAAGACCTCCTTCTCAGCTTGTGTGAGGGCATTGTATGTTGCCTGATCTATTGTTTCCTCATAGCCATTCTTGACTATATCCCATACATCTTGACCTCAGAATAATGCCTTCATGGTGAAGGAAAACATCTCATAGTTCTTTCCTGTAAAGGTGGGAGGTTGCAGATTTGAGGTAGAAGCAATATTTCACTTTTCAACAGAGTTTCTTCTCTTTGACTTGTTCTGATAGAACCTACTCTTGATCAACTTGCTTTTGATCAACCTTCTCTGATACCAGATCTCGAATCCACTATGCAACGATCAAAACTTAGATCTACGGTGTGCAAGGAAACTGTGTGCAGTGCAGTAACAAAATATTGCACACCACAAGCTTCGTCTTTGAACTCTCAGGACTTGTCGCATAGTTCACAGACTACACGAAATGTCACGCCCTATAATATAAAACGATTTAAAGAACAATTTATAAATGTGGAATAACAAACTGCTATGCTTTGCACATAAACATAGAAATGCAAATTGCTTGATATTAATAAACTTCGGCACAGTGCCCGCGGTTACAAAATACAATACTAAGATGAGCTTCGGATCCAATGACTTCTTCTACTGACTTCACAGACACAAAGCTTGTGCACAGACTTCTTCAACTCCTCAGATGTTGTTGCTCTCGGTTGTTCTCTCTACCTCTCTTTTCTGCTCTACATCTCCTGTGCATCTACTATGCATCATTTTCTACTAACTAAAGACTCAGACTTATATTGACTCCGATTGAGACTTCTTACAGAAGCTAAGAGTGACTCAACATTGAAGACAACCATTAATTTGACTAACTCTTCAACCACTTAACTGAACTTGAGGAGGATAAAGATCGGCTCCATTTATAACTTTCCTACTTGCCGACTGACTTAGAGTAAACGTGCAACTTTGCACTTACGAACTCTCAGACTGTCTGACAATTCAATTGACTGACAAAATTACTGACAAAATTACTGACAAAATGACTAATAGACAAATCGATGGAGACGTGAAGATCTCACCGACTTGTAGTTCAACAACGCAAGGGCCACAAAGATTTGTTGGCCTCGGATTTCATTGATGAATCAACGATTGTGTAAGAAATTGTTGGAAGCTGAGGTAACGGAGGAAGAGAAAGAACATGTTATAGCCAATTGGTAGTGCAAGTGGAGTTTCTCACTCTGGTCTATCTTTCCACTTCCTTTGCAGTTACGAGTTGAAACTCATTTTCTTATTGATTTTCTTCTCCTAAGCGCAAGAGATGGCGCTTGCTGTTTATGTTGCAGAGTGCACAAGATTCCCTGCACCTTCGCCATTATTCCATGGCGCCAAACTTGCTACTTCAGCCCTACGCACAAATTTGGCCAAGGGTTTCCATGATCCCAAGGTTAGCTTAATGTCGAAAATGTGTTACAAAAACGTTTCACTGTTCGGGATATTCTAGGTTTTTGCATTTTCTACTTTCAGAGTGGGATTTGAATGGTCAACTTTTGTGTTTTTTTAATTTATTTCAGGGTAGCTTTGAACCCGGCCTTAACATCTAGCACTGTTGGTGGGAATGACTTGATGGGATTCGATCGTTGAACCGTGTCTTTACCAACGAACCATGGGGAATGTTTTGGGGTATAAAGATAATGTTGCCGTTTTATAGAGTTTATATGCATGTTTAGGTTTTATAGAGTTTAGGACACCGTGGATGTCCTGTGATGTTCATTTCTTCTCTGCTAGGATCCTTAACATTCTATGTGTCATGGTAAATCGTATGCCAAATTTCCTTTTGGCCATTTCACTTTACCAAATTAGCTTCTGAAATTTCCGAATTTCCATTTCTAGTGATTATAATGCACTTCCAAATTAACATATGGCCGTTTTAGCCCATTATATTAAGGTGATCCCGGTGATGAAATGGCCAATTTCACCTTCTTTTTTTTTTTAATTCTTCCCGCCGTTGAGAATCGAAATGGGGTGAGGAAATAACGAAACTTCAAACCATTTTGTTTGTCAAAGTTCTCCGAAACCAAATCCCTTCACAACCTGTACACATATTCACATTCTACCTAAATCAATTGAACAATATAATACAAGCTTCACCCCGTACACATTGAACCTAAATCAATTGAGCATTATAAAAACTGGAAGAAGCTTAAATCAAAGCTTTTTTTTTAAAGTGCAGAGTAAGGAGCCATGTTATTCATCTCAAGACAATCGGAGCAGCTGTCATGACTTTGTATCTTCCCTAACTTTTTTAGGCTTTTGTATCTGCCCATGAATCAAATTGCAGATCCCCTGTTAATCACATGTTTGGTCATGTAATCGTAAGTAGATTTTGTCTCTCAGTGATCCCTATTTTATTTTTTAAGAGTCCATTTTTTGTTGTGGAGAGGACCTGCATTTAATTCCCTAAATATGATTTTGGTTCTTATGAATTTCCGTTGTCATCGGTTTCATCTTTCAGGAAAGTTGAAAAGATTAAAGTCCATTTCCAACGGCATGAAGTTCGTGAACAGGTGGCTCCTTCCATGTCACCTGAGAAGGCTGAGATTTTTAAATCGCTGGAGGAGTGGGGAGAAAAAAATATACTGATTCATTTGAAGCCTGTTGACAGGTCTTGGCAGCCACAAGACTTTTTGCCTGATCCTTCTTCTGAGGGCTTCATTGAGCAAGTTATAGAATTGCGGGAGCGGTCCCATGAATTGCCGGATGACTATTTAGTTTGTCTAGTGGGAGACATGATTACAGAGGAAGCATTGCCTACGTACCAGACTATGCTTAACACATTTGATGGTGTAAGAGATGAGACTGGTGCCAGTCCCACTTCCTGGGCAACATGGATACGTATGTGGACAGCTGAGGAGAATAGACATGGTGATCTTCTTCATAAATATCTTTACCTGTGTGGCCGAGTGGACATGAGACAGATTGAAAAAACCATACAGTATCTTATTGGCTTTGGGAGGGTAACTGACGATACACTGTCTTAACGTTGCAAGCATTTTTTCCAGTATTTTATAATGTATGCTATTGGTAGCAACAAGATGTGGGATTCTACTCTGTATGGCTAACATTTGTTCACTAGATTTACTATATTGCATTTTGGAAACTTTCTGCACGATGTTTTAATTTTTGAGTGAGAATTTTCTGACTTGAGCTTTTCGCCTGTTCAGCATCTAGGCGTACAATAGTCCCTATCTTGGATTCTTATACACTTCTTTCCAGGAAAGAGAAACATTCATATCACATGCCAACACTGCAAGATTTGCTAAAGGATATGGCGACCTGAAACTGGCCCAAATATGTGGAACTATTGCTACAGATGAGAAGCGCCATGGGACTGCATACACTAAGATTGTGGAAAAGCTGTTTGAGATTGATCCTGACACCACAATGATAGTTTTTGAAGATATGATGCGGAAAAAGGTTGCAATGCCTGCACACTTCATGTATGATGGGCAGGATGGTAATCTGTTTGACCACTTTTCTTCTGTTGCTCAGAGATTAGGTATATACACAGCAGGGGACTATGCTGACATCTTGGAATTCTTGGTTAAGAGATGGAATGTGAAGAAAATAGGTGGTCTTTCAAGTAAGGGAAGGAAGGCTCAGAATTATGTATGCAAGTTGGCACCTCGTATCAGAAAGCTAGATGAGCGAGCTCAAGAAAGGGCAAAACAAGGAGGAACCTGTGTTTTTAGTTGGATATTCAATACAGAAGTCCTGCTTTAGAAACTTTCTTGTTCTTTAGCTTAGGAAAACTACTGTATATTTGCGTCTGAACTGCATACATCCATGTAGTGAACCTTTGAATTAATTTCTGGCAACGTTTTTCGGATTTGATTAAGACTGTTGAATACGCTTTTCCCATTAATTAAACAAGGGTTTAATGTAGAAATATAGTCAGATTGTTTTAGATTATGAAAAAGATTTACATGGCGATGATGTCGGTAGGAAATTTCGGCGTTTTTCTCATTGTTTTACTAAATGGTTTTTTTCCCTGAATTAGTAATAAAAATCATGAAATCACTATATTTTATATTTTATTGTTTAAAATTCATTTCTGCATTCAGAAATGGATTAACACGCTGAAAAACTTTTGAAATATTAAGATTATACAAAAATAATCACTCAAATCTAAGGATCTAACAATTTCTGACCAACTTTAAAACAAATTTCACCAGAAAAGACAGACTACGTCAGAAATTTCTTTATATAACCATTGAGAGGAGGATATAAAAAGTTTTGATCATTTTGGAGTTTCAATTTAAAAAAAAAAAGGAATTAATTAAACTTTATGTTAATAAGAGGCATTATTTTCTTGTGGTTGTATTTATTGATATAAAGATCATGGTATATAAATGTTTATATGTTGTTATGGACTACATCTTTCAATCAACATGGGATTAATTTTTTTTATGTTGTACAATCATTTATATGACTTAGTAATGGGTATTTTTTAGAAAGACATGTGAAAGGAGTAAAAAATATTGAGAAAAAATTTATTATTATTTTTGCACAAAAGTAAGAGGAAAAGTCAAGCAAGTAGCATATTCACACTATAATCATTGAACCATTATGTTAGTAGGAGGCATCACTCCCTTGTTGCTACACCCATTGACATAAGGATCAGAGCTTATATGTTTTTGTGGACCATATCTCTCAACCAAAATTATGTATATATACAAACAACAAATGTTGTTACTTGTTGAGATCTCAACTAGTCCCAAATCCATATACTTGGGAAACCCCCTTGTATTTTAAATTTTATTTCACAAGGTTTTCTTCTTTTTTAATAATTTTTAAGTCTTACAAAGATGATGGATAATTACGAAAATGATGGATAATGACTTTCTTTATCTTAGTAGAACACCTTAGTCTTTTTATGCCTTGGTTTTAGATCCTCTTTGATTTTTATATATTTTTTTTTTTTTCTTATTCATTATGCATTAGAGACTTCATGTTTATTAAATGGTTATGACTTTTGAAACACTATTTGAGATTGAGTGAGAATATGTAGTGTCTTTATTTACTCTTTTGAAAGTATCTCAATAGTTCATTGATCCTTCCTGAAACATCAATGGCTTGCATTTTCGAAGTATCCCAATAGTTTATCAAGATGATCTAAAATTTTGAAAATTATGATATTTGGGATCATCTTTTTGGTTCATTGGGCTTCCTTGAAAGTTCCTTTCAACTTTTTTCAAAGTCCCTCCACAATTATTTGGGAGAGTTCAAGCTTTTGAATGTCTCATCTTTGGTCTTACCTCTTTCAAAAGTATTACTTCGAACATCTTTTGGAATGGTTTCATGGTTTATTGGGAAATTTCTAACTTAGTAGATTATGCATCTTTGAAATCTCCTAATAGATCATTGAGTCTTTCCTAAAGTTCAAATGTAGCATCTTTTTTACTAGCCCAATGCTCCACCTGGCCACTTTGAAAGTTCGTTATGAATATCTTTCGACAACCCTCGATATATCATGAGGGGGCATTATAGCTTCCAATGCTACATATTTCAAACCTTCCCAATAACATATTTATTTCCTCTACAAATTTCAACATTAGTATTTAATGTTGAAATCTCTATGAAGTATTTCAAATTAATGAAGAGTTAATGCCTCTACAACCATTCAAATATGTGAAATATTTTTTACCTTTGAATATTTTTTATCACATTCAAATTAAATGTAATATTGGCACCCCTGGTCCTTTACTATTGCATAATATTTGAATGAATTATTATCATCTTTTGGATCATTGTTGAGTGAGAAGGAAAGTGAGGGCCAATCTTAGAGCCAAAAACCATCTAAGCTTGTTCGATGTTTGAACACCACTACCATTCTCAGATATTAGATACCCTCTGTCATCTTAAAAAAATATTCACTATATTTTCTAGGGAGGTGTGCTACCAACCCTTGATATGCATTATTTTATCTCTATTTTGATTGTCTTTTGATCTTGAATTGATATATCATGTCAGAAGGTAGTTAGGTAGGGAACTAGTTGGTGTTTTCCAAATGAAATATCTTTAGTCTCCTCTAAATTATTGATCTTGAATTTGATACGGCCTTACTACTAAATTTTGTTGGTTCAATTTGAAGGTGCAATCTTGCAAGCTTCACATCATAGTTTTCCCTTCAAAAGAAATTTCCGACCAACCATCCTTTGAATATTTAGGACATGTTTTCCCATGTCGACCTTAATTTGAATATCGACCAAGAAAAACTTTTCGAACTCAAAAGATTGTAATTCAATCATTCATAGCTTGGAATGTATTAAAATTTTCAACAAAGGATGTGATTTAAATTAGGGGTGCCTCTTTGAATTTCGATACATTTGATGTATGCATATTTGGATATATTTTGAAGCCCCAATGATGATTTTTTTCATACATAATTGGAATCATTATACAATTGAATGATATACCCATTCAAGAACATATGGCCTTGTTCTAACCTTACTCATGTTTTGTGTTCTTACAATGGATGGCATGTGGGACTATTTATATGGAACCTAAGAGAAATAAGAAAAAAACAAAAGAAAATAAAAAGATATCCAAGAAAGATAGAACATCCTTGGAAAAAAATCCCCAAGATCCCATGAGGCCAATTTATTCATAGACAAATGGGTATGCAAGATTGTCTAATAAACCTCAATGGGGTGATTTATTTCAAAATTTCAAAGAGGGCAAATATCCCCCTTTACTTGTGCCAACTGACCTAGCAAAAGATGATAATAAGGATGATGATGTATACCCCAACATTCGAAGGTCATACTTACAAAATGTGGTTGTTAAGTCTGTTGTTATACCATGTTTTCAGATGGTTAAATGAATTATTGATGATGTAAACTTGGACAACATGATGACAATAAATGAGCATGGAAAATTCATTGCTTCCACTCATACCAACAATATGGAGATGTACTATATGTTTGCAAGGGGAAAACTATTTATGACTCCATATTGGGTGGAAGAGTTTGAAAAACAGGAGAACTACCACAAAGTAATGATTAAATGGTGGATATAATGAAAGTAGTTTAATTCCAGAGACAATTAGATTTATCACATCACAAACATAAGAGAATCTTTCATCTTATGATGTTGCATTGTTGAGCAAGTTTTTAGGGGAAAATGATGTCACTATCTTCAAATAACTTGAGGTACCTTTGATGTACACCATTATCAAAGAGGGATTAATATGCAATTGGACAATTTTCCTTGTTACTTCTTAAACTCTCACTAGGTGAAGAAATTCCTAACCACAAATCGCGAGAGACTAGAGACACTATCAAGAAGGCTACCCACTATCACCTCAAAAGTTGTTTCCCCACACTTGAGAGAAAGGAAAGAAGTCTCCCTAGCATAGGGGGAATCCCTATGGTCAACAAACTAGATCATTGCAAATGTGTGAGTGGTCTAGTACCTTGACTTATAAGATTTATTAATAATGATCAAGTTTATTTACATGAACAAACGAATTATAGAACATGCAATTAGATCGTTAAGAGTATGCCAAAGAATTAACTTCCAATGAATTGAAAAAAAAAAATCCAATGTGGTCTTTTTGATATGAAATATGAAAGTTCAATTAGGCCAAACATCACAATGAGTAGTCAAGAAAATTTTATAATCCTTTAGCATGTCATGACAAGATGTAATACATATACAATATGCTATTGAGAGAAGATCACTAGAAAATTTCAAACACATGTGAGAATCAAGTGTAATAAACAATAAATATACATTATCATCCATGTGACAAAGTATATATCAACTAAGATTATGAAATGTCTGTGCATATTTTTTACCCACATGTCATTCATTAAGTTCCATCCTAGATATGTGTTGACACTTGAATCCGTTATGACCAAAACGACAACTTCACGAGGATGTAAATGCCCCTGTGTTTTTATAGAGGTGGTACTCCTCTTTACTTTAGGATTTTCTTGGGACTTTAGGTCTTCATAATACGGTACTTTGCAGAAGTTTGTCGTGGTACTCAAATAAATATAAATATTTTAAGAAAATAAAAGGAAAATGTTTTTTTTTTTTTTTTAAAGAAAGTTCTTGAGAAAGGACCAAGAACCGAGCACATTCACCAATTTAAATAAAATAAGAAAAAATTCCTCACATTCATCATAGTTTAAAATTAATATTTCTAATCACATAAAAATAAAAGAAGATGGGTCGCATGCATGAGAGAACTTTAACAAAGTGAACATGAGCAACTCAAATAAAGATAATGATAGATCAACCTCAAATACTTTATATTTAAAAGTCAGGGTTAAGAAAATCAGGGGTCTTGTACTTCGTTAGTACTCTCGGCTAAGTCTATATCCATGAGCCTCTTGAATAATTCTTCCCTCTTTGATATAGCTTGGATGCATGCTTGAACAATATTACTCAAGTTTTTTATCTTTTCTTTCTAGGATGGGTTCAACTATTTTATCCAGATTGGGGAGGGAAGATCCTCCTCTCTTCTCCTTAGTTCTGTCATGTTGGAAACTCTGTTTCTAAAGGGTAGTACAACATCAAGGTAAAATCATTCTTCATTTTTCAGGTCGGCTTGCAAATACTCGTGGAAGGCATGCACCATCGATCCAAAAGAATCAATGTTTTTCAAAGTTTCCCAAGCCTCTATGATCAATGCCATTCTTTTCTTAATATTTCTCTCCACATAACTCCTAGCTGATGTAAGTAATCTTGAGGATCCTTTTAATTTAATAGTAGGCGCGGTGGGTCCAAATATTGTCAAAGGACTGGAAATAAGTGGAAGAGGCATTAAGGTGTCTTCCAATTCTTTGATCCTTTCTTTCAACTTCGTGTTTTCCGCTTCAAGACCACCAATGGAGTCATCCAATGCATCTTTGGTTTCTTTATGAATTATAGAAACATGGGAAGGTTGCATATCTCTTAGGTCAAGCTCTGAATGAGATTTTCATTTCTCATTCTTCACATCACTTTTCTCCATAATTAATTTCTTGGATTCCCTGTCAAAGAAAGCGCTCTGAAAAGAAAATGACTCTTCTTTGTTGAAGATCTCATTCTCAATGATTTCCAATGATGGATTCTGGTGAGCCGATCCAGTGGGGGAAACATTTTATCGATGTCCACATTGAGCTCCATATCTTCAAGGGAGAAGCTATTGATATCACTTTCTATGTGTTGGTCTTCTTCCTCTTGCATGACATTTTTCCTCTTTTTTCTCAGAGGAAGCATGTGCAAGATCTCAATTTTTCCTAAAGGGGTATTATTTTCTCCTCTGTTGCATGACCTAATGTTGGTCACTTTTCTAGATGGGTGGGTCATTGGAGCATTTCTCCGAGATGTTGTAGTCTTAGGAGTAATAGTTGGGGACTGGACACTCTTCTCAGTGGGACTCTTTCCTTTATTCTTGTAAAACTCATTGGTACTGAGTATCGTTTCCAAGTCACCATCATTATGAGTAGGAGTGCCTAAGTTATTATCTTCTTCTTCACTTAGAACAGTATGGATAAATCAATTGTTGAATCCCACTGCTAGTATATGTTCCAAAAAAATTATGTTAGGGTCAAACCCTTTTATCTTTTCATCATATTTGAGATTCATATTGTGGAAGTGGGTTGCAAATTCATCGATTTTTTTTATATTCCTGAATTTAAAATCCCCAATTTTCAAAGGCAAGGGTATGAATTGCTTTTTTTGTTTCTCATGAAAAAAGTGCATACATAAATTATACTACCTCACGACTTCCGTAATAAACATTTTATCAGACACATGGCATGGAAGAAAGGAGGGATTTTCCTTAGAACCAAAAATCTTGATAACATTATGATTTTCCATTTTCTCCAACGTCCCCTTTTTATCTAGGAATTTACTTGCCTGGTCGGATATTCTGGGGGTATCTTTTCCAAACAACAATCCTTTAAAAACTGAGACAAAATAATTGAAAACTTCATAGAAATACAAATAAGCTTTGTGTCTCCACAACACTTGGTAACATAAGGTAACTGGGTCAAGTTCACATTTCACCCTCTTACAGATAGACAATTTAGGAAATTGACAGCAATATGCTATCGCAAACACCAAATAAGAAGCCATAGATAGTTTCTTATCTTTTTTGTACTGTCACAATTGGGAAGAGATTTCAATGGAAATCATTTTTCCCCAATCGAAAATAGCTTTCTCTTTGACAGTAAAAGACAAAATATAAAGAATCATACGGGAAATGCTAGAGGTACTTTCTTGGCCTGTCACCATGGTGAATAACCAAGAAATTTCCCGAAAGGGGTTTTTGAATGAGTCAACCTGCAATCTGGTAATGTCTTTGGGGATGGCCGCGGGATTCTCCAAAAAATCAGGCAATAGGTCCATGTCATTGTCATGATTTTTTAGGAAATCCTTGCAATCATATCCTATGAAAGTAAGTGTTGGTTCAGGGAGTTTCAACATCTTATAGAACACTTGAGGTTAAAGAGAGATGGGAGAATGGTCTTGAAATTGAATAATTTTCTGACTTGGTATATATTTCTTAGCGCACCATGCAACCAGTTCCTTTCAGTCGAAAACCTCAGGGACACACCATGCACGAGAAATTCTAAACGTCTAGATCACTTCCTTCTGAGCAAGAGGGGATGAATAGTAAGAATACTCTCTAGACCACTGAAAGTTCTGGTCCTCATGCTATAAAATATTCAAAGTTTCACTGTAGAACTATTGTCGAGTTGTTGTAGCCATAAGTTGAAGAGAGTGTTCCTTTAATCCAGATAATATTTTCAATGAGTGCTTGAGAGATATAACAATAATATAATCTTCATCAAATCGTGCTTCAATGTTGTTTAATGAGAAATCTCCTCGATCCCTTCACTTCTAAATGACTATCTTTATGGAACCTGCATGATGAGTTAGTAGCATTAAACCATTCTTAAATGTGTATTGAGAAAAGCACAAGGATGGCGGGGATGGACGAGAGTGATTAGGATTTGGGAATTTTGTGAACACACCAACCCATGGTTGCGAAAGGTTTAAAATAGGGTAAGTGTTGAAATGTGGTCAGTTAGACTCAATATAGGATAGATGAGATACTTAGGAGCGCATTGAGTTAGATGGTCATAATGTATATCGTAGATCTTTGGGTGAAAAACGGATATCGCGAAACTTGGAATATGAAAGGTTGAACCCGCGAACCTGCGACTGCAGAAACAGTTAAGTATAGAATAATATGGCAGTCGATTGGACTCATGATATAAGAATATGGATGGAGATGAAAATCCTCGAGTCTGCCAACCTGCGAACCCATCGCTTTGAAAAACGACTAAGTATAGTAATCGGAAAGGGAAAAATAGAGGGGAGAAAGGAAAATGGGGAATTCAGGTAAGTATAGAAGGGGGAAAATAAATGGAAAAAAGAAGTTGGGAAAATGGAAAGGGGAGGGAAATTTGGAAACAGGAAATGGTCTCAAGAACTAGCTCCAACTGTGGGATTATAACCCCCTATGGGTTGTCAAGAATATAGAATCTTTGTGACCAAGAGTCTCTGTCCATTGGGATATGGAGTCATAGATAAGAATATACAAACTGAAAAATAAATTTATGTACAAGGAGAATGAGAAATTGTTTTAGATGAAGAAACCTTTCAAATGTTTCCCATTGATAGGCAACATCAATATTTTACCCTTCATGTCTTGTAGCATATAGGAATTAAAACCCAAGATATTTTCAACAATGTATGGTCCAATCTAGAGCGCTTCAAACTTTTTATGCATCGATGGTTTCTCCTTGGCCTTGTTCCAAAGTAACACCAATTCTCCCTTTAGAATTTTTTTTACAGTTGCACTCTGATCAAAATATCTTTTGATACTTCATTGTCTCTGAGAAGTTCGGTTCAGGGCTTTGCTTCAATCTTCATCCAATTTCAACAACTGGTTGATCCTCCTATGGATAGGTGAACTATGTTCTGTATCTTTTGTATTAACTACAAACGTCAAGGCATTGAGTTCGAGGCTGATTGGCATTTTCGCTTCTTTCCCATAAAATAATGTATACGGGGACATCCTAGTGTTGTCCTTTGGCATCATTCGGCTTGCCCACAACACGTTAGTCAGCTTCAGATGTCAATTCTTTTGGTTCTTGTCAATCGTTTATTTAATATCTGAACAAGTGTCTTATTTGTGGATTCTGCAAAACCATTGCCTTGTGGATAATAATTTGATGATTGACCCATGATAATTCCATATTCTCCACAAAACTCTGCAAAATTCGACCCGATAAAAATCAAACCATTTTCAGTGATAAATTTATTTGGGACACTGAATGTTGACAAAATATTATCTTTGAGGAACTTTATTAATTCTTTAGAATCAACTCTTTTTAATGCCACTGCTTCTAGCCACTTTGTAAAATAATCTGTAGCGGTTAGAATATACATGTGTCCCTTACTTGACTTAGGATTTATTCGATTGAAGACATCAAGTCCCCATTGAAATAATGGTTTCTCTACAATTATGGGATGTAACGACATCACATATCTCTTCATTTTTCCTGAAAAACTATTGGCATGATACACACTTCCTTATTGTGGAAAATGAGTCTCTAAAGATTGATGGAAAATAGAACCCAACTCTTATTATATTATGGGCGGTGGTGGTAGGTGCAAAGTGTCCACCACATATTCCTTCTTGGAATTCTCTCATTAGTTCTTGGGCTTGGTTTTCATCAACGCATCTCAGTAGTATACCATCATAATTTCTCTTGAATAGTATATCAACAATCATCACATATTGATTTTCCTTCATCTTCAAGTTTCTTCACTCCTTAGGGTTCATGGTGATATGAAATTGGTCGAACCTCAAGTAGAATACAATGTCTCTGTACCATTCTAAATCAGCCAATGATTCTCCTACTGAAATTGAAAGCATTACATCCACAAAATCACTATTTGCGATGAGCTTGCATAAACCTTGTCCTTTGACAACCTTTAAAGATTTAATTTCAATATCATATTATTGTATTTGTTATCCAGATAGCCCATTTCCCTTCTCTCAATTGTTGATTCAGAAGCATCTTCACTGTCGATGAAGGAACATAAGAAATAACATGAGACTTTAGTATGTGCATTCAAAAGTGTGCCATCGCTTTTACAAGAGCCAAGGCTTGCGTTTCCAGTTCTGAATATCTCAATTCATAATCATGGAGGTTTTCTCTCATGAAACTAATTGGGATTTCTTCACCCTTGGTATTCCTTTGAGTAAGAATAGATGAAACAACTGTTTCTGTTGTGAACAAATAGATGATGAAATCCCTTTGAAAATTTGGACTAATAAGGATTGGAGCTGTGGTAATTTCTCTTTTGATATTGTTGAAAGATTATTGGGTATCCGTTGTCCATTCAAACCTCTAATCCTTTTTCAACAATAAATTGATCAACTTTACAATACTTGCATAGTCAGGAACAAACCTTCTTGAAATGATTGAAATCCTTTCTTGGATGATGGAGGGTTTAGTTCATTTATTTCTTCAACTCTTTATGGATCTATATAAATCCCTTCCTTACACACAATATGACCCAATAAATTGCCTTTAGTTACAATGAATAAGCATTTCTTTGGATTTAGAGAGACACCATATAATCTACATCTTTCAAAAAAAAATCTCAAATGATGGATATGATCACCCATAGTTTTTTAATGCACTATCAAGTCATCTTGATAGTCTTCCATAAATTTTCCTATCAACCCACTAGATGCATGATCCATGGCCCTATGGAATGTGGCTCCAACATTCTTCAAACCAAAGGGAATTCTAGCATTGGATATGTCTCCCAAGGTGTTATGAATGTTGTCTTTGCTCTATCTTCCTCAGCAACCAAAACTTGGCTATATCTAGAAAAAAACATCCAACATGCACATGCAGGGCTATCCAATGACTTGCTGAAGAAGGAACTCCATATTAGGTAAAGTAAAGTTATCATTTATGATTTCTTTGTGAAGATCTCTGAAGTCAACACACATGTGGATTTCCCCGGTCCTTTTTCTTACAATCACGGGATTTGAATGCTAGTCAGAGTGTCTAATGTGATAAATTATTCCGAACTTCTTTAATTTCTCCAATTCAATCTTTACCATAGGTTTCAGTTTGGGGTTCATAATCTTTATTTTTTTCTTTACATGCTTTTCTTCTTCCCTCAAAGGAATGATGTGTTGGACTATAATTTTATCATAAGCTTTCAAATCATCACAGGTCCATGTGAACACATCAATGTACTATTTAAACAATGCAACATATTGGTCAACTTCTTCATTGGTATAATCAACTCCCAAGTTGACATATTTCGAGGAACTACCAGTTCCAATATTAACCTTTCTTGTTTCTTTCACTTTTCGAATTGAAACTTCTTCCAGGAGATTCTTAGTATGATCATCTTTCATAAAAAGAGATTCAGATTGTATACAATCTTTAGTGACAACAGACATGTGATCGTCTTCATCATCATCATCCTTCAAAAAAAAAAAATCCAGCTGTTCATCATTATCAAACACTTGCAAATATTCCATGTTATCGGGCACAGAAGGTCGGAATGCTCTTTCTACTTGAAAAGACATTTTTCTTTGTAAATCATCTAGGTTCGACAATGAGGCCGCCAAGGCCAATGAATCTGCCTTGTGATTCTTGTCCCTTGGAATGAAAGAAATGTTGAAGGAACTAAAAGATTCCATCAATTCGTTAAATCTTTTGAAATATAGCTTAAGTATTCCTTTCTTGATTTTATACCTCTGGGTGACCTGATTAATCACCAACTCGGAGTCACCAATCACAATTAGATGTTCTATCTTCCTTTCTTGTGAAAAAATCATCCCTTGAATCAAGGCTTCATATTCTGCCTCATTGTTAGTAGATGAAAATTCCAGTCTAATAGCATGTGGATGCACAATCTTACTTGGACTCATAAGAACAATCCCAACTCCACTGTCGGAGTTTGAAAAAGCTCCATTGAATGACACTCTCCAATATACTTCAAACAAACATTCTTGATTCTCCATATCTTGAACTTTCTCTAGGATTTCATTATGTTCCATGTCTAGGATGGTATAGTTTCCAATCCCAACATCTATATAATCCTCCATTAACTCATTATCCTTCTTCTCGAAAGAGAATGGTTTCCTGGGTTCATGGGGCACCTTAATCATTGCTCCTTCTTTTCCTGGCAGCATTATGGAACTTCCATCATTCATTATATATCCTTTGATCATGGATGTCCAATATCTTCCCAACACAACTTTGTATGCCGGAGGAAGGTCTACCACAATAATGTTGAAAACTGTAATAATATGGGGGGGATGCCATGATCCAAGCATAAAAGTCCCTGATTTCTCCATAGGCTGGCACTTTTCTATAATCAATTGCATAGACACTTTCACCAGTTTCATAATACTTGGTGCAACTCATGTCCAATGCCTCCATGACTGCCAGTGGTATGATATTATTTGTCGCACCCATGTCAACTAAATAATTATGTAGTGCAACATCATGATTTTCAATTGAAATGTAAAAGGGAGGAATTTTACCTCTCATCTTGGAAGTTGACTAGCCATGGCTTTGTTTTGGACTGGTAACAACAACTTCTACTTTTTCAGATGGATCATCCAACAATTTCAGAATGTTTTCTCTTTGTTGGGGAATCTTCAACACTTCTACAAAAGGCAGAGTTATCCTTAATTTACTTAAGTCCTCTATGAAATTATATGTCATCTGAGTGGAGTTTGACGTAGGGTGTTTCCCTTTACTTCCAATGCTATCTATCACTTTGTCATTTGGCCTTTTCTCATTTGTTTTTTTTTTTATCTTTTTGACTTTATCTTTTGGAGTCATTCTTATTCTTGGATCTATTTACAAGTCCTCTTGTCTGGGTGACATTTTCTTGTGAGTTGGGATTGTTGTCACCTTCTTCAAATATATACATGTATGTCTCACATCCGTCCATATGCACAGTTTTGGGACTTTCATCAGGTGAGTAATAATTTTCTTTATCAACTATTTTCTCATCATACACATCATCTAGAACAATTGCATTGGGAGTAGGTTGTCTGGGAACCCTTGGTATTTGTGTATTATCCATGTTTTCAAACCTCACTATGTTTTCTTAGGGAGGGTTCCTTCTTTGCCCTAGGACTAACATTCTTGGATTTTACACATAATTATCTCCCCTTCTTAGTCTGGTTATCTCGTTCTGAATTTTATTGATAGTTCTATTCATTTGTGCAATTTCAATTCTTTGCTTAGTTTCTTATGTCACCACAGGGTCAACCTTTACATTAGGTATGGTTCCTTTGAAAAATCCTCCTCCCATTGTTTGATTTTGTGTCATTCGTGGCTTGAATTCTTCATTCTTTCTTGAACTAGAATCTCCTTGATTATCAATACTTAATCCTCCCAACTGCCTTTGTACTTTTCCCAGTATAATGTTAGGGTCGGCACCCATTTCAATCATAATTTCTTCCATCTTAGTGGCTTTAGTCATTTCCTCCTCCAAGGTATCCATTTGAGATGTTCTGATAGCATATTTCACATTCGAGGGCATAACATTCTTATAAAAACCGAGAATGACTGGGTCATTCGGTCTTTTATCTTTTGGAATCTTACTCAAGGTTTTATAGAACCCAAGTTTAAAATCTCGTATCCTTTCATTCTTCCTTAAACCAATCTCAGTGAAATCGGTGAGAAGGGTATGATAAGCAACTGGAGGGGAGAAAATATTCAGGAACATGGCTTCGAGGTCATTAAATGAGCAAATTTATCTAATTGGAAATGTCGTATACCATTCATACGCTCTTTCTAATAGGGTTTGCAGAAATAACCTTACCATGACATCGTCATAGTCAACACGGTGAAAATAAAAAACATCAAGATATAAGTGTAGATGCCTCTTTGCATCAATTGCTCCATCTCCATAAAATTCCTTTAGAGTTCCCTTAGGGAGAACACGACGATCATGTTGCTCACCTAGAATATTCAAAGGGGAATCTCTTATTCTTCTTCTATTTTCAAACCTTGGGTTTTCTTGATTTCTTGCAGCATCTCTTCTACCTCCTTGTATCTCCTCATGATGTCTGTCTCGGGATTGTTCATTTCTTTCTTCCATTTTTGGAGAGTTTCTAGGAATATGCTTTTCACTTTTGAGAATAAAGAGTTTCTTGCTTTTACTTCTGGTAATGGGTCCCTTGTACTCATCCAGCTTCAATCCCAACCCTATTCTTGTGCTTCTCTAGCTAGCTGTTGGTTTGTTTGGTATTGTCGCTTGTCTCTCCTCTGTCTCTGGAGGATTTGAACTACGTGGATATCGACGACCACCCACCTATTCCAACTGGCTCATTTTGACAATTTTTCAGTTTGGCAGTTTTTTCCCTAGTTTTCGAGTCCCGAACTTCTAGGGTCGTTTTGAGGCCTTAAAAAACTTTTTTAGGGATATCCATAGTCAAACTATATGATTTATCCAAATTATGATGGAAAAATGTGTAGTCCTCGAATAGAACTTTCCAATGGGATATCATGCACCTAAAATGGAGGTTGTATGCAAACATTACGCCCCTGAAAAATCAATACACCAAACTAACCAAAACGGGGTCCACAAAACTGTTGGCTTTTCATCTTCCAGGGTTAGGGTTTTGGACACATCTCTTCTCAGAGATAAATTGTCACCATTCTAGTGAATCTTTCACTCTGTATTTTTACAGTCTTTGTACATTTTGGCTCATTAATAGAAAATTGTGTATTAATGTATCTTTGTGTTTATGATTGCATCTCTGATACATTCCTTTTATATTATTGGATATCCAAGATATCTATGTACATTTATTTTCTATATCTCTGCTCTCATTTCATGCCAAAAATAATCTGGATCAATGGTATTAGAGTAGGCTTCTCTTGATCATTTTTTAGTGCATGTCTCCGATGAGGTATGAGTATAGAAAGTTGGGTCTCGAGCTTGTCTCTCTTGATTAAAATCGCTCTTGCACACCCAAGAAACCCTCCATGGTGGAAGAAAATAAAAATGACAGAGTAGAAGATTCTATCAATCTGTTGCTTGAGCAAGCTCTCATGCAACAGAGGGATGAAATGATGGAGAATTTTGCCCACATCCTTCAACGTCTACTGATAGCAGCATGCACATCTTCATCAAACGACCACTTTAGAAGGACCTATCCTTTCAAGGTATAGGTTAATTTTGATATTCATGTATTTGAAGGTCAGATAGATGCGGATGACCTAGACAAATGGTTAATTTGCTGGAAGTTTATTTCTATGTTCACCATTTTTCTGACAAGGAAATGATCACCTTCGAACTCCTTAAGGATATCCCCGATGTTAAACATTGGTGGGAACATATTGGGAGAAAAGTTCCATATAGGAGTTTAGAATATATGGGGTCGAGCCCACTTGGGAATTTTTTGTGGATGCGATCAAGCAACAATATTATCCTGTAAGAAACTATGAAGGCCAGTACATGAGATGGACCATAATGCGACAAGATAGGGACCAAACAATGTCGATGTTCACAAATAATTTCCATACCCTATGCACCAAGATGGGTATCAAATACTCCAAGTGATATTTCGTTCTGAAATACCGTGAGGCTCTACATAGATACATCCAAACTGAAATGGATTTATGGAAATATCATCACTAGGTACTGCTTATTGATATGACGTTAAAATCAAGAAGAAATTTAAGCACCAAAACAAGAGAGAGTTCGGGTATGCAAATCTGTAGCAACCAAAGTATGATAAAGATGACCCTAACAAGCAACCTTCTGAAAACAAGTCCAAGCCACAAGAAAAGAACGGTCACAGGAAGACAAAGAAGGACATTGGAAAGTGGTGTAATTTCCAAAAAATCCCCTGGCACAACACTGATGAATGTCGCTCAAAAAAATCATTGGTGGCCAAGATCAAAGACAAGGAGTCGAACCCTGATTCAAAATCTCATTCAGAAAATACTGGTAGAAGAGAAATCATCGACGCAGATCCCACTGCTATTTTTGCGATCACAACAATTCAACTAGAAGAACCAATAGAGCCTGAAGAGGGGGGGGTTCCTTTTTCATTCACAGATGTGAGTGAAGGGGACCCCTCTGCATTTTATTGTTGATAGCAGAAGCTAGAAGAACCTCATCTCAAAAGAGGTCGTCAAACATTTGGGATTGTTGACAACACCACAGCCACAACCATACAACATCGGGTGGCTTCGCCAGGGACAAGATCTTCATGTCAGACAATAGTGTTGATTTTCATACGACATCCAACCCTTCAAGGATGAGGTATTATATGATGTTTCCCCGCTGGATGTCTGTGATGTTCTCTTGGGCCAGCCATATATGTGGAAGCACCATGATATTTATGAGTCTTGACCTCGTAGTGTCATTATTACTCTAGTGGGTCATATCTACAGGATACCAGAGGTAATTCTGACTATTGTCCCACCTAAACAATGTTGCAAGGTAGTATCGCATACTACAAAATTCATCTTCTTCACAATTTGTTCAAAAGGTGAACATAAAAGGACACTACAACCACGACAGCCTCGGTCCAAACACCTTTTATCCAAAAAAAGAAGGTCGAAAAGATTGCAACAAAGAGAAAAGATTCCTTCTGCACATATCAGCTCATTTAGCTCGACTGGTTGAACAAATTCAACCCATCCAACAACAGGTTCATGACAGCCTTCTACAAACCAAGAAACGCAACGTCTCCAACAAGGCAAGCAACTCACCAAGATTCAGATTCAACAATCACTTTTCCCTCTCTTCCGGGAACTCAACACAATGGAGACCATTTCTTCCCAAGGAGGGAGAATTGATCCAGGAAGATATCAGTGGCCACCCACCTATTTCAACTGGCTTATTTTGGCAGTTTTTCAGTCTGGCAGTTTTTTCCCTAGATTTCGGGTCTCGAACTTCTGGGGCCATTTTGAGGCCCTAAACAACATTTTTAGGGCTCTCCATAGTCAAACTATAGGATTTATCCAAGTTCTAACGAAAAAATATGTATTCCTCGGATATACCTTTCCAACGGGATATCATGCGCCTAAAGTAGACATCGTATGCAAACGTTACGCCCCCAGGAAGTTGATACACCAAACTAACCAAAACGGGGTCCACAAAACTGTTGTCTTTTTATCTTCTGAGGTTAGGGTTTTGGATTTTCTTTATGTTTAAAAGGCCTTTAGAGCCTCATTGTAAATTATCTTCTTGTGAATGTGAGTATTGGACACATATCTTCTTAGAGATCAACTACCACCATTCTAGCGAGTCTTTCACTTTGTATTTTTATAGTCTTTGTACATTTTGGCTCATTAATAGAAAATTGTGTATTACGTATCTTTGTGTTTATGATTGCATCTCTGATAGATTCATTTTATATTATTGGATATCTGAGATATCTATGCACATTTCTTTATTATATCTCCGCTCTCATTTCGTGTAATCTAGATCATGATTTCTCTTTCCTCTTCTTGGACTAAGATCTGCCAAGACCTTTCTAACTCTTCTCGGGTCTTAGATGTTGTTATTACCAGATTGTATAACTGATGTAAGATGCTTCATTGATTGTTCAATTCAATTTCTAAGTGGGGTTGATTAGCTTGGGGAAAATTCATATATTTTAAAAAAATGCTAGACCAGGTTACAAATTTGAGTTCATTCCCCAGTATGGTTGCCAAAAATGTTGAGGCTTGAATTCGTTAGGACCGAAACGACAACCTCACGAGAATGTAAATCCCCCTACATTTTTATAGAGGTGGTACTCATATTTACTTTATGATTTTCTTGGGACTTTAGGTCTTCATAATATGAGACTTTGCAGAAGTCATTTGTGGTACTCACAGAAATATAAATATTGCAAAAAAAATAAAAGGAAAATGTTTGTTTTCTTTTTTTAAAGAAATTTTTTGAGAAAGGACCAGGAACCGAGCACATTCACACATTTAAATAAAATAAGAAGAATTTTGATCACATAAAAATAAAAGAAGATGGTATGCATGCATAAGAGAACTTTAACAAAGTTGATCTAGATCTCGGGGGATAAGATCTGGATGGCTTGAATGCCGAGAGAGGAGGATATTAGAAATGCCAATCTTGCATAAAAAGAAGCATGGAAAAAAACAACAACATGTAAATGAAGTACTTGGAAGAAGAACCTCACCTCTAAAACTAACTACTACTAAATCACTCGGAGCTAATGAATTTCACAATAAACAATAGCAAATATGCGAGAAACCAAAATGAGTAACTTGATATTATGAGAAGTCTTGCTAGGCATTTATATAGAATTACAAAATGGTCCATTGGACAAAGTAAAAAAGAGCTCAATAAATGAGTTTCTATTATTAATACAATAGATCTAACTACCTAACGAACTAAGTAGTGGAAAATAAAATCCAATTCAATAATGGAAAGAGCTCATTAAATGCGTCTCTATTATTATAATTACGTTGACAAGTGTCACCTCTTTTGGAATTGATGAGTTAATGAAGCTTTTAATTACAAATTCCAATCTTATGGCCAACATTTAAAGATGCAAGCATATTCTTTGTCGTCTTCCCAAATCAATGAATGATATTTACTGCTCATAACTTCCTCTCATTTCTAAATGCATTCGTTAACCTGTTTACTTTTTAACATTTACTTAATCATATTAAAAATTTACTATTTGCTCATTTGAATATCACGTTAAGTAATTAGCAAAAATTAATATGTATAAACTCTTTACTGCCACATTTGACTAATTAACAGTCCCTACTTCAGCCTCATTGCCACGAATGGCATTGCCTCAATCAAAGCATGTGTGCGTTTCAATTTCAATCAAAGCATGCGTTACCAGGTGGAGAAAATTAGACAGCCGTGGTTTTTTAATTTCAATTTTAATTAAAGCACGGGTCTGTGTTACCAGGTGGAGCAATTACACAACTGTGGGTTTTTAATTTCAATTTTAATTAAAGCATGGGTAATCGTTACCAGGGGGAGAAATTACACAGCCGTGGGTTTTTAATTTCAATTTTAATTAAAGCATGGGTATGGGTTACCAGGTGGAACAATTAGAAAGTCGTGGGATTTTAATTTCAATTTTAATTAAAGCATGGATATGAAAGAGCATGCCCACAAGAAAAAAAAGACATCGGTAGTCCTCTTGTTAAATGAGAGCATGCAAGTCCTCGTATCTACATATTAGCGAATGACACGGCAATAAATATTTACATGAATAATATTTAATATTTATTAATATATAATTACATTGATAATATTTCATTTTTATTTATTTTTATTTTAATAAATTTTTGAATTTATAATTAAGAGTTATTTAAGTTCTTTTTAAAGTGTTTACGGGATGGAAGGGTTTATCTACTTTAGAGTAGTGTAATTGTCATAGGTTATAATAAATATAAACAATCATATTATATTGTTTAATGTTTTAAATAAATAAATAAAAATTGGTTCATTTTGACTTTTATTACTTAATTTTTTCTAATTTTTTTTGCTATTTATTTTTATTAGTAATATTTAATTTTATTATTAATATATAATTGATTTGCTATTTTTAATTTTAAGGAAAACTATAAGTTAATTTTTAAATTTTGTTATGAAAAATTAATTTAATGTTAACAATAATAAAGATTTTTTATCTCATAATTTAAATAAAGAAATATAAATTTAAATTTAAAAAATTGTTTTTTCATAAAGATTTTTTATTTAATAATTTAAATAAAAAAATTTAAATTTAAATTTAAAAAATTGTTTTTGATATTTTATATCTATATTGAAATTTATATTTATTAAATATAAATAAGAATTAGGGGTTGTCTCTTGTCCCCTACCCTTTTTGGCATATATATTGATAAATTAGAAGAATGTTTGGAAAAAGCAGGATGTGTTGGCCCTACACTCACTGGTATAGTCATCAATCTTCTTCTTTATGTTGATGATATCGTTCTTCTGGTAAGGAGTCCCCATGATCTTGAAAACCAACTAAGAATCCTCAAGGATTTTTGCTCCAATATGGGTATGACTGTTAATACTGATAAGACTAAGGTCATGATTATTAAATCCTGTTAATACTGATAAGGGTATGACTGTTAATACTGATAAGACTTGGAGGAAGTGAATTCATACAAATATCTTGGAATTGATATTCACCACAAGCTTAATTGGAATTATAGCATTGAGAAAAGGATTATTGGGGGATGGAAAGCTTATTATGGGCT
>JZKD02S0519647.1:500934-513592 GCA_000966675.3 Picea glauca | reverse complement strand
AACATTACTAATCTAAATTACAACTAATGGCCTAAAGCCGACATAAATAAAATAGCATTACTAATCTAATATGCCCCAATTAAGGGGTAATGGGCCAACATTAGGGCTTAACATGGGACAATATATTGCCACAGGCAGAGTTTGCATACAATGATTCAGTGAATCAGAGTACAGGAAAAAGTCCATTTCAGGTTGTCTATGGCATGCATCCGAGAGGAGTTTCTGAACTGAGGGATTTAGAGCAGACTGCTACTAGCAGCACTAGTGCAGAAGAATTCGTTGAGGCGATGAAAGAACTTCACAGCAGAGTGAAGGAGCGACTGCTGAAATCAAGCCAGGAGTATAAACACAGAGCAGATCAGCATCAGAGACAACTTCAGTTTGAGGTTGGTGATATGGTTCTGGCACATTTGAGGAAGGAAAGGTTTCCGAGGGGAACAAACAATAAGTTAAAAATGAAGAAAATCGGACCATGTAAGGTCTTGAAGAAATTCGGGGAAAATTCTTATGAAATTGAGTTACCAGATGGGATCGGAATATCTTCGATATTCAATGTCACAGATTTATACCCATACAGGGCTGGGAAAGCAGAGACTGGAACTGAGCAACCAGTGATCCAGTGGATGGAATAGATGCCAGTTGCAGAGAAGCCACAGATGGAATGCATACTGGAGAAGAGAGTGAGTAAAAGGACCAGACGAAAAGAATACTTTGAGTATCTGGTTAAATGGAAGAACCATCCAGTGGAAGATGCCAGCTGGGAGAGTGAAGCAGAGATACAGAACCATGGGCAGACCATGCAGGAGCTCATGGACAGGAGCCCATGAAATTTTTCGAGCGAGGGAGTATGATGCAGGAGCATCGCCAACACATCAAGCGAACCAGCGTGGAAGCGGAAGACAGTTGGAAGGCATCCAGCACAAATTTTGAAAACACTTTGGAAGTTGTTGTGCAAATATTAAATGAGCATTAAGTGGAAGCGCACTTGTATATTGTAAATGGACCTTGAGCAGATAGCTCTCATCCTTAGTAGATAGACGACATTTAAGATAGTTAATGCAGGTAGATAGGAATTTAGTTTAGATTTGATAGCTTTAGAGCACAAGAGGGAAACGGAATAAAGACACCCTCATTGTACATTGTAACATTATTGAATTCTGGAGAAGCAGGAGAAGCATTTGGAGCAGAAGAAGCAGAGAACTGTGAAAAGAACACCCATGTACTAACATTTGAATTAATAGAAAGCCTTGATTCAAATTCATGGTTTGTGTTGTTCTCTATGTATTTGATTTGGATATGCTCATGAATTTTTGCTTTCAGTTATACATTTGCTTTTATATGCTGTGTATATGATTTCATGGTTGAATTGAAGTCTGAGAGGGTGAAGGAATGAGTTTCAATTGTTTCTCTATCTGAGCCCGAAGATTCCTGCAAGGAGTGCAGTTGAATTGTCCACAAGGAGTGTGTTGAAAGAGGGTTCACATAGAGATAACTTTTGTTCTCATTCATCCCAGAAGGTGCAGTTGGTCACAAGAGCCGTGCAAGGAGTGCGCAGACTGGGTGAAAGTCTCAGGGTTGCAGAACCTGAGTGAAGTATCAAGGGACTGCTGCTGTAGGCGTGCGCAGAGTCAAAAACTTCAACACTTAGACATTTGTTGAAGGTTTTCCGCAAGGAGTGCATGCAAGAGGCTTTCTGAAGGACTTGAGAGTCGTGGGGAAGCTCAAGAGGTATAGAACCTTGAGTAATTACCAAGGGAAGCGCAGACAAGTTGTGCCTAGAAAGGCTTGCAAGGAGTGTCGCAAGTTACGCGCAAGTGGACGAGCTATGTGGAAGAACACTTTGTCATTCCGTGGATTGCATAGGGAAGAACGGACGGTCAAAATCCTCCGAGGTGATTTCACGAAGTTTCGAGGGCCGTTAGATCTTGTAGAAGTGCAAGGAGGTTACAGAGAGAACGTCGAAAGGTTCCAAGCTCAGAAGGGGCGAAGCTGTTGATCAGGGTCACGAGGGTCGTTGGATTCACATGCATATCGTGCATCAGGGTTTCGTGAGCCGAGACTCCAAATTTATGCAACAATAATCGCGATATCGCGAGACGCGATATCTCGACAGTAAAAGGACAGTGTGTGAGCCACACCAGAGTCGGCGAGTGGAGGATCGGTGGCACACCGTATCGGAGTTCGGGGAAAGTAAAGTCCCGAAATCATTGACATCAGGATTCACGATCCCGTGAATTCCGAAATCCCGACGAGGTGACGGGACCGTTGAAAAGTCAAAGCCGCGAGCTCATCGGAGTTTCGGCGTATCGGGTATCAGGAGTCAGAAAACCGAGTTGCTCGACATCGCAAGTGCTGAGATCCCAATAAAGAAAGTCCCGAAAAAGAAAAGGAGGAAGTCGACAGTTGACCAGGTATCGGGTTTCGCAGATTCGTAAAACAAAAGGTCAACCACTGAACTCGCGAAGCTGGGAGTTCCGATTTCCTGATAAGTAAAGGGAGGGAAGTCGCGCGAGGAGATCTGTGGGTGCGGATTTCCAGATAGGGAAAGAGAAGAATCTTGGAGTTCTTCGGGCCGAGGAAAGAGAAGATCCTGTGTGAGCAGACGTGCCTGCGGGTGCGACTACGTCATTAGCCCAATTAATTAATGAGGAGGTGAGCATCTCTTTGATCCACATTGACAATCTATTAGCTTTATAGCTTTATGACTTTTGTATCTGAATTTAGACCATATACCCCCTTAAAATTCGGATCAAGAGTGAACATGGGAAGCTCAAATAAATATAATGACAGATCAACCTCAAATACTTTATATTCAAAAATCAGGGTTGCAAAGTAAAGTCGAGTTTGTTCCCAAAGTAGCTCTCTTGAAATTTCTAAAATATATAGTATGTTACATACTCTTCAAAATTTAAATGCATTTGTCTTAAAGACTGGGATTGGGGCTCCCTCGGACCATAAAGAAAATATACACAAGAATGAAGATTTTACAAGGAATATGGTGGGTGGTAAAAAGACCAACAAGACTTGGTAAGAACAAAAGAGAGGTTACCAGTCTTTGGTTAAACCTTTCTATTCAAAGAAGCGGAATAACTGGATGAAGAACTTGATAAACAAAGAAACATGTGATCAACGTAAACTTACTATGATGGTCTCTCATGTATTCACTTTCTTGTTGGTGTCCTTTAATTTTCTTCATTAACAGTTATGGGAACCGTCTCAACTGTTTCTTGCCCCTCGGTGGTCAATTTGTCGATCACTTTCTTAAACCATTCTTCAATATAACTTTTCATTGGTGCCATATTGATTTCATGTTGGATTTTGATGTTGAATATCTCTCCCTCCAAGTCTCTTAGATTAAGGGAAATGCCATGTAATGCTTCTTCAATGTCCTGAATTTTCACGGAGTAGTTCAGCAACCATTTATCTATGTTGTCCTCATCATATTCAGGTATACCATAGAACTTTTCAATTGACAGCCCCTTAAAAATATTAATCTATTCTTCAAATTGTTGCTTTGTGAGGAATATCGAGTTGAGAATTAGTTTTGGGTATTGTACTTCGTTATTAATCCTGGATAATTCTATCTCCATGAGCCTCTTGAATAATTATTCCCTCTTTGATATAGCTTGGCTGCATGCTTGAACAATATTACTCAAGTTTTTTATCTTTTCTTTCCAACATGTGTTCAAATGTTTTATTCGTCTTGGGGAGGGAATATCCTCCTCTCTTCTCCTTATTTATGTCATGTTGGAAACTCTATTTCCAAAGGTTAGTACAACATCAAGGTAAAAACCTTCTTCATTTTTCAAGTCGACTTGCAAATACTTGTGGAAGGCATGTGCCCTCGATCCAAAAGAAGCATGTTTTTTGAAGTTTACCCAAGCCTTTGTGATCAATTCCATTATTTTCTTAATATTTCTCTCCACATAGCTCTTGGATGATGTAAGTAAGCTTGAGGATCCTTTTAATTTAGCAGCAGGTGCGGTGGGTCCAACGATTGTCAAAGGACTGGCAAAAAATGGAAGAGGCATTAAGGTGTCTTCCAATTCCTTGATCTTTTCTTTCAACTTCGTGTTTTCTGCTTCAAGGCCACCAATGGATCCATCCAATGCATCATCAATTTCTCTATGAATTCTAGAAATCTAGGAAGGTTTCATATCTCTTAGGTCAACCTCTGAATGAGATTTTACTTTCTTATTCTTCACATCACTTTTCTCAATAATTAATTTCTTGGATTCCCTGTCAAAGACAACGCTCTGAAAATAAAATGACTCTTCTTCATTGAAGGACTCATTCTCAATGATTTCCAATAATGGATTCTAGTGAGATGAGTTCTCTAGATGATCTAGTGGGGGAAACATTTTCTCAATTTATGCCTTGAGCTCCATATATTCAAGGGAGAATCTATTAATGTCACTTTCTATGCGTTGGTCTTATTCCTATTGCATGATATTTTTCCTCTTTTTTTCTCAGGGGAAGATTGTGTGAGCTCTCAAGTTTTCTCGGAGGGGGATTCTTTTCTCCTCCACCACCTAAACTACCATTATTCACTTTTATAGATGGGTGTGCCACTAGAGAGTTGCTCCGAGATGTTGTAGTCTTAGGAGTAAGAGTTGGGGACTGGGAACTCTTCTCGCTAGGACCCTTTCCTTTATGTTTGTAAAACTCATTGGTACTGAGTACCATTTCCAAGTCACCAACATTGTGAGTATGAGCTCCTAAGTTATTATCTTCTTCTTCACTTAGAACAATATGGATAAATGAATTTTTGAATCCCACTGCTAGTATATGTTCCAAAAACAATTCGTTTGGGTCAAACCCTTTTATATTTTCAACATATTTGAGATTCAAATTATGGAAATGGTTTGCAAATTCATCGATTTTGTTTATATTCCTAAATATAAAACCCCTAATTTTCCAAGACAAGCGTGTGAATTGATTTTTTCATTTCTCATGAAAAAAGTGCAGATAGAAATTATACTTCCTCGCGAGTTCCATAATAAACATTTTATCATACACATGGCATGGAAGAAACGAGGTATTTTCCTTAGAACCGAAAATCTTGATAACATTATGATTTTCCATTTGCTCCAATGTCCCCTTTTTATCCAGGAATTTACTTTCCTGGTCGGATATTCTCGGGGTATCTTTTCCAAACAATAATCCTTTAAAAACTGAGACAAAATCATTGAAAACTTCATATAAATGCAAAGAATATTTTTGTCTCCACAACACTTCTTTGCTGTGACAATTGGGAAGAGATTTCAATGGAAATCAATTTTCCCCAATAGAAAATAGCTTGCTATTTGAAAGTAAAATATAAAATTTAAAGAATCATACAGGGAATGTTGGCAATACTTTCTTGGCCTGTCACCTTGGTGTATAACCAAGAAATTTCCCAAAAGGGGTTTTTAAATGAGTCAACCTGCAATCTGGTAATGTCTTCGGGGACGACCGTGGGATTCTCCAAAAACTTAGGAAATAGGTCTAGGACATTGTCATTCTTTTTCAGGAAATCCAGACAATCCTCTCCTTTGAAAGTAAGTGTTGGTTCAAGTAGTTTCAACATCTTACAGAACACTTGAGGTGAAAGAGAGATGGGAGAATGGTCTTGAAGTTGATTAATCTGCTGACTTGGAATATATTTCTTGGTGCACCATGCAACCAGGTCCTTGAAGTCGAAAACCTTAGGGACACACCCTGTACGAGAAATTTCAGACGTCTAGATCACTTCCTTCTGAGCAGGAGGGGATGAATAGTAAGAATACGCTCTAGACAACTGAAAGTTTTGGTCCTCACGCCCAAAACTATTCAAATTATCACCGCAAAACTGTTGTCGAGATGCTGCGGCCATAAGTTGACGAGAGTGGTCCTTTAATCCAGATAATATTTGCAATGAGTGCTTGAAAGAGATAACAATATTATAATCTTCATCAAATTGTGCTTTAATGTTGTTTAATGAGAAATATCCTCTAGCCCTTTGCTTATTAATGATGATATTTACAGAACCTACATGATGAGTTAGTAGAATTAAACCATTCTTAAATGTGTATTGGGAAAATCATGAGGATGGCGGGGATGGATGAGAGTGATTAGGATTTGGGAATTTTGTGAACTCGCCAACCCAGGAACCCGCCAACCCATAGTTGTGAAAGGTCAAAAATTAGGTAAGTGTTGAAATGTGGTCGGTCAGACTCAATATAGGATATATGAGATACTTAGGAGATCGGTGATTCCGATGGTCATAATGTAGATCGTGGATCTTTAGGTGCAAAATGAATATCGCAAAACTTTGAATATGAAAGGTTGAACCCGCGACTGCAGAAACAGTTAAGTATAAAATAATATGGCAGTCGGTCAAACTTATGATATGAGAGTATGGATGGAGATGAAAATCCATGATTCTGCCGCTTTGAAAACTGACTAAGTATAGTAATCAGAAAGGAAAAAAAAGAGGGGAGAAAAGAAAAAGGGGAATTTGAGTAAGTATAGAAGGGGGAAAATAATTAGAAAAAAGAATTTGGGAGAATGGAAAGGGGAGGGAAACTTGGAAACGGGAAATGGTCTCAACAATATGTAAGAAGAAAACATGAGAATACCATTGTTTCCAATTTAGTGATTATCCAAGTGAGATTTTTCCTCGGATATTTCTTCTTAGGATGGTTATCCTATTCACATAATAAAAAAAACAAGGTTTTGTTGCATTCTAAAACAATTATAACCATTAGAAACATGAGAAATAGGTGTAAATCAAACTATGTGTTTAGATCAAGTCCAAAATTTCTAGAGCCATTGGGTATTAATTCGTTTATCACCTTGTTTAGGGTATTAGATTACTATTTTGATACTTTGAAACACTATCTTAATATTGTTCATATTCACCATGTATATTAGCACAATTAGAGCAATGATATCATGATACAATTGAGACCATGGCATGAATCATTATTACTATAAGAAGCAATTATTACCCAGGAAAGAAAACCAAAAATTAGAAGCATGTTTTTAAATGATTCCAAGTGAAAATTACTCTCTTGATGAATCCACCCTTCTAGTTGTATAATATTTACAGAATTTTGTAGCCCACAAACCATCAGTAGTGAACAAGGAATGAAATAAAAGAATTTATACCAAGTTGTTAAGACCATTTCTTTTAAGGCATTCCATAGTTAAAGCATGGATTCACCTTTCAACAATGAATAGATAAGGTTTAAAATAAAATGTTGCAGATTAAGGTATAAACTCTAAGAGAATTGTTACCAACACCCATATCATTTTATGAAACATCTATACCATTCTACGAACTAGTGCATAGATTTGAATGAGTGAAGTAGTATTAAATTCGATCTATCCATAAATTTGAAATAAACCTTTCAAATCTAATAAAAACGTGCAAGTTAATTTATGTCAGAGAAATCATGGAGATATCAACTTGCAATAAAAACAATTTTATATCTAGATGTAAAATTATTTGCTCAGGACAACTTGGAAATTCAACCTAGCTCTAAATATTTAAAGCTACAAACCCTAGGTTTCTTGTAAAAAAATGAAATTTAAAAATTGAATGAGATGGTTGAAAATCAAATGAAACYTAATGCCTACCATTGGGMTATTKKGGACTTGTAACRTCYCCATACCCTCATCAAATCACACTACTACAAAATTTTACTTTGATACCAACCTGTAATGTACCTATCTCCCATGTTGGGTCCCATTACTACCAAATCAACTAACATATCCATTCAAATTCATAAATATATGCTTAGCATGAAATTTGAGTATGCTAGTATCATTAATAATTAAAATCATGGATGCAASMGATTTAAACATGCATAGTAKCAATTAAACACACACACAACAAAAACAACATTYATACATATAAAATACARAGAAACTACATCATTCATTSATATCATAAAAATATAAATAATCTAGTAATTAAARCACTTATMTTTTTTTTTTAAATTGATTTACACAACCAGTTATAGACCAAGGAAGTTCCTCCCTACTGTAGGCTATGTTGCACCAATTGTATCTACAACAAGCCACCCCCAATTTGGGGCTATGAGTCCATAAGAATAGACATGATCCTGCATGTGTTTACATTCCACTATAGCAACTCAAAACTCACTAAAAACACAACATCACTCCTACAACAATTCCAACCACCCAACTCTCTTCCACATTAATATGCACAACCCAAGGGATGAGATTTCCTTCTCTACACTGTAGTCCCTCAGAAAATATCCATCCCTTCCATGGATCCAACAATTACCGACTAGGACTCTCTCTATTGGGTGCTCCAAGAAATATAACTGCAACAAGAGTTCTCACACAACAATCCCACTTTCTCTTGGGTAATTTTCCCAACAAAAAATCACTCATGGGAATAACAACCTCATTCTCAACATAATTTTGAGCTTCAACAGGTTGTCTTCAATACCACTATGGTTGATTACTCTTCTACAATGCTCCTCTCTTTTTTCTTCACTTCTTGCTAACTATAAAACTATTTTTTTACCCTACTCAAATTTCCTCTTTTCCCATGCTTACTTGGATCTTACTTCCCCCCCAAACATGATTAGACTCAACCCATGTTGTCATAATTGAGTGGATTGACTTCCTCACTCAACCTCTTACATGATTTCAATTATTCAGTGCTTAATAAGTCAAAGGGATAAATCGATAAATGAAAAACTGATTAATGAAGATGTCTTAAGAATCAAGGCATATGAAAACCCCTCAAAAACTCGATTAATCTCCCTCTCTTGTGGAATCATATTCCACCATTACTTTGGTCCTTACCCATCTGGTGGGCCTTGGAATAGTAGAAATAATACTATTCCATCCTTAGCTTGTTACTTTACCTGTCAACCTAGAGTTCATACAAACTTTAGAGGTGCTATGTAAAGTATATGCAGAGTGGGTTGATAATAGTCTAGGTATGAAACTAGCTAAGGGGTTTAATGCATGAAAAATGATTGTAACTTGTGTAGAAAATATGAATGGAATAAAAACTTAAGATACTTGTATGAATGGAGTAAAACCAAATGAAAGAGAAGCTGATCTATATTAAGTAAATATATTTATTCTAATGGCATGAAAGGAAACACATTGATCTATAAGATGAAACTAAAATGATTATAAAGCAAGGAAACTAATTCTATTTGCATGAAAGGAAAATGATGGAAGAAGATGAAGTATTTCATGGAGCAAATGAACCTAATTACACTTAACCGTTGAGCCAACATCAAGCCATGTGTTATCTTATTAACTAATGTTGACTTCATGAAAGTATGAGTAAGAAATTCAAGAAACTTTAGCTAAAACTATCCTACATAAAGTTCCTACATGAATTGTAATAGTGTTATAGGAACTATAATAGTCCTATAGCAAACTTCTATAGGATGACTTAAGAATCCTAAAGAGATTGTAAAAGCTTTACAAAGAATAGACAAAGATTGACTAAAATTAAATGAGATGTGACTAAGGTTCTTAGCCTTGAAAATATGCCCTTGAGCATCCCAATGGGCTTCCAACCACTTCTATAGGAAAACCTGCTCGAAATTACAGTTTTCTAACAGTTTAAACAAATGTTAGAGAATGTTTTGCATGACCATCTAGCATTTTAAGAGAAATTAAGAAATTAAATTATGACACACTAACATCAAAGAAAAATAAGGAAAATACAACAAGGTCCTTGAGCCCTCTTGAGCAGGCCCTACTAAAGCAGTGCAAGGAACCTTTAAAACTCTAATAATATAGGAACACATGCGTATGTATTGATCAAAATCAATTGTACATCAGGAGAAGAACTCCAAGTCTCAACGAAAACTTCTTCAACAAAAAAAATACAATATTTAGATTTCCTGACTTTATTCCACTACATTAGAGGCCTATTTATACATTTTGGAACACAAACTCTATCCTTGGATCAATGAGGGAACAAGAGGGCAGTGCATCCTTCCTCAATATCTTCAAATTTTTTATCTTCAATTTACAAGGAGCGCTCATCAATATACTAGAAACTCTCTAGAGATAGGTGGGGGACAACCCCCTTTCATTACTGAGACCTTCCTCTTCTCAAGGGGAGTTCAACCTGTTTGATTAGTGCTACATACATACTTTGCCATTGATATTGTATAAAAAAAGGTATCATTACTCATAAAATTCCATCTCAAAAACCATTCATTTAAGCAACATGCAAAAATAACCATGACTACTATCAAACATGGTCAAACTAAAGAAATTATTATCTATATCATGGTAAAAATGTGTCTATGATGGGACTTCTAGATAGGCAATGTTGAGGCCCATCATTACCCTCCAACTGAAATCTTGCACATCCTTGTGCCAAAAAAAAATTTGTCTTCTTTCTCTCACTACTATTGTTTCTTTGCAATGCATTTATGTCCACTGCTATGTTGCTTCTCAATATCATGTTTTTTTGCCCAACATCTTGTTGTTGTCTACTGTCATTTTTCTCACTATGCTCTTTCCTGATATCCCATGCTATGTACTTGGTGGTGGATTCTTGTTCATGGTATCCTTTGGACTTTACTATCTTTTCCCATTCTTCCTCTTCATTTTCCTTATTGATATCAGTCATTGGTGCAATAAAAAGGAGGAGAGGAGGGTTCATTCTTAGCCCAATCCATTTGGTCTTGAGATTCCTCATTGCCTCCTTGTACCAATGTTTTCTGAGAAAGGCAATCTATAGAGAATTTGAATAGTGGGGTTCTATAATCTATAGATTGTGAGGTAAGAAATGCCACCTTCTATGAAAAGATTTTGTTTCCTCCTCACCCAAGAGCCTCAATCTGTCCTCTAGGTTTGCAATTGCTTCTATTTGTTTGGATACCCATATTGGAGCTATTTCCTTATTTTTTTAAAGGCTTCTATAACTAGATATGACCTCTCTTGGTCTTGTTGATTCAAATCTAATCCATAGTGGAATCTGGAATTCATCCTCCTTATACTTTTTCAGCTCTACTTCCCTCATTTCTTTGTGTCTCAACCAATATGCAAGGGACATAATTTGAACATCCCCTACATATGGATTTGGGTTCCATTTGTAGGGGTGTGGGAGGACCATATTGTGAAAGTAGAACCTGCACATCCTTTCATTCTCTTCCATAATATAGTCTTGATAGGAATTGAGTAAATCCTTAGGTGTGTCTAGGTTATATCTCATTAGTTGGGCCAAACTTGCAATTGTATTCTTATGTCATTGCTACTTGAGGAACAAGGCATATACCATAGCAGGTTTCCTACATTCCAACATCTCCAAGGACACTTTGGCTATGGTCCTAAGGGAAGCTTCCACAATATCTATTTTATCATTTTTGGTAGCTAGATCCCTCTTGAATTCATCTAATCTATGCTTTAATTTCTTATTTTCCACCTTTAGCTTTTGACTATACTCCACTTTATGCATGGTCATTATTTGAATTTTCTCTTGAAGGTGTTGCATTTATCTCTCCATTTCTTCAAGGACCTCTCCTTTTCTTCTCCTTGTTGCTTTCTACCATTCTCTTCCAATTTATGGCTTCAACCTTGGATTTCTCCAGTTCTAGTAGGGTGGCATAAAGGATTTGTTCAACTAGTGTTTTAGTATTGGAAGTCCATTATATTTTCAATGGTTTTTATTTTGGGGTTGTTGTTTCTCCTTGAGGTGCTTTTCCTTTATATTTCTACAATTTTTCTGGACTAGGGGAGTCCTTTACTTCCTCAATTTTGATTGGAGTGGAGGGGGGAGTAATCAACTTTGGACGCCCCTGCTTTTGATTTTTTTTTATGCTGTAGGACCTCCTTCTCCTAGGATGAATAGGTTCAACACTTGTGATCTTCAATGGGATGATAGATGGGGTTCTTAATGTTGTTAAAGTGTCAACCACTTCCTTGTCCTCTTCCTCTACCTTTATTTTCTTATTTTTCTATTGTCTTAAGGACCTAATTCTACTTCCCTTCTTAGTTTTATCAACCTTCTCTTCTTCTTCTTTTTCTTAACTCATTTCTACCTGTACTTTGAAGAATTCTTGTTGGTCCATGTATAAAAATTCTTTCCACAAAAATCCATGTTTCAGATTCCTTCAGATATATGATAATATCAACTTGATTAGTTTATGGTGGACCAAGAACTTATGTTTCCCCTTCTGCACCTTATTACTCATCACCTTCAAGGATTGAAGGAGGAAGTAAGTGAGACTGAGGTTGTTGGTTGGTTCTTGGTTGTAGTAATTCCTTAGCTAGTGAGGGATTCTGAAATGATATACATAAACTACATGTATGCTCCCCTCACAAGTGAGATACTTGATAATGTGATAAGCCAGTTTTGGCCAAGGGTGAGGGAGGATTTTTATTTTGATTCCATTTTTATCTTCTTGTGGCCTCTCATTTGGGTGGAAAAATAAGTTTTTAGCATTTGGAGTCTCTTGCCTTTAGTCCTTATCCAAAGGAAGGCCTACTGGTAGGATATATTCCTTGTTGATAAAAGATTCATTTACTCTAATCTCCAAACCCCTTACTGATGTTACATATTCATGTTCTTTTATATTATAGAAGTTAGGTGAAAAACACAAGGTTATTTCATCATAAAATCCTCTTAGTCTCTCAAAATAACCTAGTCTATTTCTTCTTTGGAAACTTTCTTCAATCT
>JZKD02S0519647.1:489438-499964 GCA_000966675.3 Picea glauca | reverse complement strand
CCTTCTTGTAGAAGACAGTGCATAGGAAAAAAATTGACTTTGTTCATCATGGAATTTTATATGAGAGATGAGGTGATTAAGGAGAAGGAATTTTAATAGCATCATTGGTAGTTTCAAGACAACATGGATTCAAATAGGTCTATAGAAAAGGAAATCGAGAGAGAGGATTTTTTTTTTAGCAGCTTCTACATGATTGTGTATTCTAACCAATTTCTATAGGACTCTGTAAACCACTACCCATGAAATAAACTATGCAGATCCAAAAAACAATTCAACCAAATGGACTTCATCAAATAAAATTAACAATAATATAGAGTAATTTCAAGGCTGTAACAACAATGATATGAGCAATTCTTGTGAAAAATATTTGAATAGTTTGACGACTACCTTCTTATAGCAAACCTTGCATTATCTGGTTGGTTGTTCTCCCATCTAACCCATTCTTCTAGCTTGTTCTCTCTGTCTCTCTGTGCTGCTAGAAAACTCTTCGCATGTTGGAAAATTGAAAATGGTGATGAAACATCTCTTACTCTCAATTACGAGCATGAAACTCGGGCTTGTCTCTTGTCTCATCTCCAATTCTTGGTATGTTGATTGCATACTACTACCCCTCATTTCTATGATCTTCAAGTTTATTTGAATGATTTTCCATCTTGACTAACGTGTCAGTTTGTTTAACCACAAATCATCTTCCCCCCCCCCTAACATGATGTTTGAGGACATCCTCATTCTCATCACCCTTCATTTCTTTCATATATTTGACCACATACAATATGCATGGGTTTAGACTTTTATATATTGCAAAAATGAAAGTTTTAGAGAGAAAGGATTCATGTTTATACCTTAGGTTACCTTTCTGATTTTTGTTGCTTGATGAGCTTGCTGAGTATTGTGCATGTTGATTTGAATCTTTTTTTACAGGCTACTGAGAATTTTCTATAGGACATAATGCTCTCTAGAAATCAGGAAGAGATAAAGATGCAAATTTTCTTTGTTTCTTGATCATTTTGAAGACTCGTGTAATTGTAGAATTCCTTTGAATTGCATAGAGTCCCTGCTATAGTTTTTTTATTTTTGTTGTAGTTTTTCCTGTAGGAAGGAAAGGATCTTGTAGGATTATTTTAAGCAATCCAAAGGGTGATATTTTTTCGATGCTAGCTGAGTTGATGTTAATAGTGTTGATGTTGTTGTGATAAAAAAAAAATGTGTTATAGAAACCTAACTTCATTTGTTTAAAATGACGCTATAGGAGTTTATTTTTTCCTATAGATTATCCTATAGGTCATATTTTCTTGGGAAAGAGGGAAAAAATGCAAATTGGGAAAATTGGAAGTGTAAACTAATGAAGGGAAGCAAGGATTTTTTTTTGACCTTATATGATAGCATGGAAAGTGTTTATTTATGAAAATGATGATGGAATGTGAAAAAACCTTTTGAAATGTGTACTACTCTCTTATTGTTGTAGATGATTGTATGATTCTAATCCTTTGTTTCATGTGCATATTTTTTTTGAGATGGAGTTCCTTTGTACCTTTTTTTTTTCTCTCTTTTTTTTCTTCAAGATAAAGGTGCCATTGCTGGTTTTCACTAGTGTACTGCCTCATCATGCCTCTGGGACATTTTCCTGGTGAGAATATTTCTTTATTTCTCAGGTCTAAGACCATCTCCATGGAGGTTTTCAATCAAAGACCTATACTAGACGCCTCAATGAGGTTTTCATCTAGGTATTTTATTCATTTTTTTCTCTTTTTTTCTTTATCATATCACTTCTTATTATTTGGATGGATTGAGAGAATCTCTGCTATCAATCACATCCAAATTTGTGCCTTCATTGTTGTTGTAAATTATTCCCTTATCAAAGGATTATTGTATACTTTGATAATAAATCCATTCCTAACAAGGGAATTACTTCTTGTTTATGTTTATGATTTTAAATGAACTATTATCATGACATTTTTCAATTATGTATGGCCCTAGCCACCTAGTCATTATATTCCCTATAATGTCCTTTAATATTGAATCAAACAATAGGGCCCAACCCCCTTATTTAAACTTACCATGTTTGATTTTTTTCATGCCAATATTTCCTTTGCAGCTGCATTACTTTAGTGTTGAAGAGTACTCACATCATGTACTCATGTAAGACATTCAGTTGATTCAATCTCTCTTATTGTGATGATGGAATATCCATACCTCATTCAGATATTGTTCTCAAAGTGAGGTATTTGAACTCAATAGGGAGCATGGATTTCTTACCATAGACCAACTCAAAGGGTGTAAGCCCTATGGTAGTCTTCCATGTGGTATTCTATGCCCATACTACTTCTATGAGTTTCTTTGACTAGTTCATCAAATAAAATTAACAATAATATAGGGTAATTTCAAGGCAGTAACAACAATGATATGAGCAATTCATGTGAAAAATATTTGAATAGTTTGATGACTACCTTCTTATAGCGAACCTTGCATTATCTAGTTGGTTGTTCTCCCATCTAACCCATTCTTCTAGCTTGTTCTCTCTGTCTCTCTATGCTTCTAGAAAACTCTTCGCATTTTGGAAAATTGAAAATGGTGATGAAACATCTCTTACTCTCAATTATGAGCATGAAACTTGGGCTTGTCTCTTGTCTCATATCCAATTCTTGGTATGTTGATTGCATACTACTACCCCTCATTTCTATGATCTTCAAGTTTATTTGAATGATTTTCCAGCTTGACTAACGTGTCATTTCGTTTAACCACAAATCATGTTTCCCCCCCCCTGACGTGATGTTTGAGGACATCCTCGTTCTCATCACCTTTCATTTCTTTTATATATTTGACCACATATAGTATGCATGGGTTTAGACTTTTATATATTGCAAAAATGAAAGTTTTAGAGAGAAGGGATTCATGTTTATACCTTAGGTTACCTTTCTGATTTTTGTTGCTTGATGAGCTTGCTGAGTATTGTGCATGCTGATTTGAATCTTTTTTTGCAAGCTACTAAGAATTTTCTATAGGACATAATGCTCTCTAGAAATCAGGAAGAGATAAAGACGCAAATTTTCTTTGTTTCTTGATCATTTTGAAGACTCGTGTAATTGTAGAATTCCTTTGAATCACATAGATGGATATCCCTTGCCGTTGTGTTTTCAGTGATAGGTTGTACGCCTCGTGGTTCCTCACGGTTAGGGAGATATGACCTCTTGAATTTAGAATCCCCGAAGAATGGTTAAGAAGCCTCTAGTTGGTTACAAGTCATTATTGAAGGGGTAAAGTGGTTGTGACAAGAAAGTATCAGAATCCCTAATATTAAGGAAAGAGGTTACTATGAAAAGATATATAAACACCTCAAGGAGTCTATCATTTGACACACACACTTACATTGAATATATATCTTTTGATTCTTATGGTCTAGTATTTTTGGTTTATTGTTGAATCTAACAGCAAGTCTAAGAAAACATAGAAAGTGCAAGGGAAGAGAGAAAAACCCTCACAGATCAGCTTGAGGGTGTCACATGAGGCACCCATGTGGGTTGCCTAAGTTACGCCACGCGAGGCCCTGCATGACAGGGAGTATTAGTCCCACGAGGCTAAGGAAAATTTTGGGGAAATGTTGGTACCAGGTTGTTGAAGGATGTGGAAGATTTATAGGTCAGTGTTATAGTACATAAGGTCAACTACAGGTCACAGGTATTCTTATGTGATTATATCTTATGCATGGTGGTGGCATGGTACATGCTTGAGGCTTATTCTTGGTATACTCTTGAATCATTGACACATGGTGTATGGTTGTCATTGATATTGATCAAATGTTGAGGATTACACTTGTTATATGACAACACATGTATGATATACTTCTCTTGGTGATTTTGGTACTTGGTTGAGGTACACCATTGATAACACTTTCTTGGTATATCCTATGGTATATGGTGTATGGCATGATTGAGTGATATGGTGTATGAATGAGATACATTGTTGGTACATCGTATGGTACAGGTACTGATGTACATGGTTGATGGTTGAGGCATATGGTACATGTTTTGGTGCATGGTTGATGAACAATTTGGTACATGTGTTTTTCATGGTTGATGAATGGTTTGGGACAATTGTGGTGCATGGTTGATGGATGGTTTGATATAGTTTTAATGCACGGTTGATGCATGGTTTTGTATAGGTATTGGTGCATGGTTGATGCACTTGATGTTGTATAGGTGTTGGTGCATGGTTGATTCACTTGATGTTGTACAAGTGTTGGTACATGGTTGATGCTTGGTATGGTAAAAGTTGATCATTTGATACATGGTTGAGATACATACCTTGTGATGGTATGTTGGTGATATTGATACATGCTATTTAGAGGCATTTGTTGGTGATGTTGGACATATAATTGAGAGGTGTCCTTGGTATATGATCCATGTGAGAGGATATGGTTGATTATCGATGATAGTGACAGGTTGGATAGGTTGATTAGTCACATGTTGGACACAGTGAAAAGTTGGATACAGTGAGAGGTTGACAGATTACAAGTTGATGTGATAGTGGCAGTGATAGGTTACAGTTTGATGTGACAATGGCAGTGACAAGTTACATGTTGATGTGATAGTGGTAGTGATAGTGATAGTGACAATGATAGTGATAGTGATTGTGGTAGTGACAGTTGGTCTACACTTATATTTTAGGGTGGCAGGATGGGGCAAGGAAAGGGGGTTGTAGCCTCCTTCTGGTTGGTGTCGGAGAACATAGGGAGTTGGAGTTTCCTTCAGGTTGGAGCTTGAGAATTAGTTGGTTGTAGCCTCCTTCTAGTTGGAGCCAGAGAATTCAAGGAGTTGTATCTTCCTTCAGGTTGGATATTGTAAATAAGGGGTCATATCCTCCTTCCAGTTACATCTAGAGAATTGGGAAGTTGGTTCTTCCAATGAATGTATTCTTTGATATATAAGAAATATTTATGTGGTTTTCTCCCGTTTGGGTTTCCACATAAATTCTGGTGTACTTTGTACTTGATGTGATGTTTATATGCTCATGATATACTAATGAAATATTGATTATATACTAATGACATACTGTTGATTAAGTTGAATTTTATATATTGTTGTTAAAAGTGGTAAAAGTTCTCATATTGATTCACCCACGCTCTCTCAATATTCCAACATGTATTAATATAACATCATATTTTTCAAGGTCTAAATTGATGCAGGAGCATCACCAATGTCAAGCGAGCGTGGGGCAAGTGCAATACATTTTAGACACATGATAAATTGTTTAAAATTTTTTGAAGATAGATGCGCCAAACGTAAATGTAACAGTTAAGGAGAGGCGTACTTATAGATTGTGATCAGACCTTGAATGACCCGCTCTCGTCTGAAGGACTAAGAAGGCATTTATGTTAGTAGGTAGCTTTGAATTCTCTGATTAGACAGTTTTAGGAGCAGAGGGAAAATGGATATAGACACCCTCATTGTATGATTATAAGATAGAAGTGAAGAACATTACTAGGAGAAGAGCATACAGAGCTGAAACAGAGAAACTGTAATTGAAAAACACCCATGTACAGAAATTTGAGTTAATAGAATAAGAATTAATTCAGATTCATGGCGTTGTACTTGTTTCTTGTATGTGTATATTGAATGGTATGTTCATAATTTTACTCTTTCTATTATACATTTTCTTTCTATGTTGTGTATGGATGATTTCTTGTTGAATGTTTGAAGTTTGAGAGAGAAACAGTTAGGGAATGAGTTTCAATTGTTTCTCTATATGAGCAAGGGTTCCTGAAAGGAGTGCAGATGAAATGTCCGCAAGGAGTGCATTGAAAAAAGGGTTCAAAGGTCTTATCTTTGAAGGCTCAAATAAGTTAGCTCTTGTTCTCATTTCCTCAAAGGTGCAGTTAGGCACAAGAGTCGTGCAATGTATTCACAGACCAAGTTTGAAACCATGGTTTGGAACCTGAGAAGCTATTGAAGGACTATCGCTGCAAGGAGTGCACGGAGTCAAAGGTGTTCAATACTGAAGTGATTGAGGGTTACCACAAGGAATGCATGCAGGAGTTTCTTGAGAGGCTTGAAGTCGTGGAAAACCTCAGAAAGATTCGAACCTGCAAAATTCGTCAAAAGGAAGAGACGAATTGTCAAAAATCTTTGTAGAAGAATTGCGAAATCCTGCCAGTCGTCTGATCTGATAAAAAAGCAAGGAAGCTATGGTTGTTTCCAGAGTTTCAAGCTCAGGAGATTGGGAGCCATTGGATCCTCACCTAGTTACCCATTAGCCATGGGATCTGACAGAAGTTGCAAGAGGATTAAACTCTCGCAGGTAGAGTGAAGGTCCCGAAACTTTGGAATTCGGGATATCGGAAGTCTAGAGGACAGGAGATCGGGTCACTTCATAGTGAAAACCTCGATCTTGATCTGGACCGTCCATTTGTTGGGACACGTGGAGGAGATCAAACACCCGAGAAATTGCGACATCATGGAATCGCAAGTCACGAAATCCCAAGACTAAATCAGGATCATCCATCAGGTGAGATAGGTAGTGACGATCAAGAGCCTGTCGACATTTCGCATGTCGGATTTTTGGGGTTCAGGAGGACAGGAGGACATCGGCATTTGACTTCATGAAATCGTGAATGATCGAGGACCATCCATCGGTTGGGACACGTGGTGGAGATAAAAAACCATCGGCATTTTGGGATTCAGCATTTCGCGAGTCCTAAAGACAGGAAGCACACACATTTCAGAACTGCGAAGTCCGAAACCCCAATAAGGTGGAAATCTCCAGTGTGGGGCCAGTTGACGTCATTTTAGCATATAAGAGGTCGAGAATCAGAACTTCAGGTGTTCCAAGGGAAAGAACCGATAAGCATTTTAGCTCTTGAAACCGTGAAGTGACGAGGACCGTCCATCTCTAGGGGACGCGTGGCAACAATCCAAGTCTTCGAAGGAAAATCCCGAAAGGGAAACCATTTCGGGAAATTGGGATTCAGAGGATCGGGAATCCTAAGGACAAAGGGTCCATGCGTTTGGGCATTCGAAAGCCTAAAATCGCGAAATACTTAGGACTACAATCATATGGAATAGTGGTCACATGGAACAAAAGGTAGCCATGGGGACTAACCACTGTTGAAGCCGTTTTAGCATTTCGGGATATCGGAGATCAGGGTATCGAGAAGGCTGAGGTTCTCGACAACAGGAATTATGAAACCCCGAAACCTGAAATTTTGGTCGGGGAGAGATCAGGTATGCACAGAAGTTGTGACAGAGGAAAAGAAAGGACCTGTGAATAGATTTTTTTTTTTTAATAGAGATTCTAGTGAGGAATCGAAAGAACCACTTCGGCTCGAAGGAGAAGTTAGAATGATCTGTTAAGACCGATAGGTCAGCGCAGAGGCTTTGCCGAGGCAGAGGAGACATCTACGCCAGGTTATCCCTACTCCCTCGCTTGAAAAAATTTCATGGGCTCCTGTCCATGAGCTCTCGCATGGTCTGTCCATGCTTCTAAATCTCTGCTTCATTCTCCCAGCTGGCATCTTCAACTGGATGTCCTTTCCACTTTACCAAGTATTCAAAGTATTGTTTTCTTTTAGTCTTCTTGCTAATTCTTTTGTCTAGTATGCTTTCCATCTGTGGCTTCTCTGCAATAGGCATCTGTTTCATCCACTGGATCTCTGGTTGTTCCTCACTTGTTCCTGCTTCCTCAGTTTTGTATGGGTACAAATTTGAGACATTGAATATCGTAGAAATTCTGATCCCATTGGGTAATTCAATCTCATAAGCATTTGCTCCAAATTTCTTCAAGACTTTACATGGTCCGATCTTCTTCATCTTTAGTTTGTTATATGTCCCCTTCAAGAATATTTCCTTTCTCAGATGTGCCAGAATCAAATCACCAACCTCAAACTGAAGTTGTCTCCTGTGTTTATCTACTCTTCGCTTATACTCCTGGCTTGAGTTCTGTAAACATTCCTTCACCTGGCTGTGAAGTTATTTCATTGCCTCTGCGAAATCTTCTGCACTATCTCTCCTAGTCGCAATCTGTTCTGAATCCCTCAGCTCAAAAATTCCTCTCAGCTGCACACCATAAACAATTTGAAATGGAATTTGTCCGCTGCTTCTGTTAACTGAGTCATTATAAGAAAACTCTGCCTGTGGTAATATGTTGTCCCATTGGCTGTGGTGTTTTGTCACCAATCTCCTCATCAAGTCTCCTAAACTCATGTTTACCACTTCTATTTGTCCATCCTTCTGAGGATGATAAGCCGAACTGAACGACAAGTTAGTTCCCAGCTTCTTCCATAAGGTCCTCCAAAAGTGTCCTACGAATTTAGTGTCTCGATCTGAAACTATGCTCTTTGGTAAGCCATGAAGTCGAATGACTTCTTTGAAAAACAGATTCGCAATGTGAGTTGCATCACTAGTTTTCTAACATGGAATAAAGCATGCCATTTTGGAAAATCTATCCACCACCACAAAGATTGAGTCAAACCCTCTTTGTGTTCTTGGCAACCCCAATATGAAATCCATGATGACTGCATCCCACAGCCTCTCAGGTATGGGCAATGGTTGATAAAATCCTGCATTCTGTCTCTTTCCCTTCGAATGCTGGCAAATTCTATATCTGTCCATGAATCTCTTGACATCTTCTTGCATTCTCAACCAAAAATATGACTCATTCAGTTTTGCGAATGTCTTGTTGTGACCAAAGTGCTCGACCAATCCTCCATTGTGTTTCTCTTTCAGCAAATTCTCCCTCATGGAGCATTTTGAAATACAAAGTTGATTACCTTTAAATAGTAATCCTTCTTGGATCATGTATTCTACCCATTGGCTTCTATCTCTAAGAATTGGATTCTCAGCTGCTTCATATACCTTCTTAAAATCTGGATCATCTCTGTACAAGTTCCTGAGGTCATCAAAACCTAGTGTTTTAACTCTGAACTCCTGCAACAACAAACATTTCCTGCTCAAAGCATCAACAACCTTGTTAGCAGTTCCAGAAATATGTTTAATTACAAAAGTAAAGTTATGCATGTATTCAACCCATTTTACATGTCTTTGATTCAACTTTTCCTGTTGAGTCACAAACTACAGTGCATTATTGTCATTGTATAAGACAAACTCCTTCGGAATCAAATAGTGTCTCCACTTCTTCAATGCCTAAATGATAGCATAAAACTCCTTGTCATATGTGGAGTACTTCACCTTCATTTCATTCATCTTCTCGCTGAAGTATGCTATCGTCTTGTCTTCTTGACTCAAGACTGCCCCTATTGCAAATCCACTTGCATCGCATTTCACTTGAAATGTCTTTTGGAAATCAGGAAACACCAGAATTGGTTGTTTCATGATTTTCCTCTTCAACAGATTAAAAATCTTCTCAGCCTCTTCTGTCCAATGAAAAGATTTGTGTCTTTTCTTCACTGTGTCCATCATCGGTGTACTAATTCCACTGAAATTCCTTATGAACTTCCAGTAGAAACTAGCCAATCCGTGAAAACTTCTCACCTCAAATATGCTCTTCGGTGATGGCCAATTCTTGATCACCTCCACCTTATCTGGATCCATCCTCAATTTATCTGTTGAAATAACAAACCCCAAATAGATGATTTATGTCTTCATAAATGAGGATTTATTCATGTTTATCAATAGCTTCTCTTGCTGTAATCTCTTCATCACTGTAGCTAAGTGTTTTAGATGCTCTGCCTCTGTTTTACTGAAGATCAGTATATCATCCAAATACACAATGACAAATTTTCCGATAAATTCCTTTAGGACTTCGTTCATCAACCTCATGAAGGTACATGGTGCGTTTGTTAAAACAAAAGGTATAACAAGCCATTCATACAACCCTTCATTAGTCTTGAAGGTTTTTTTCCACACATCGCCTTCCCTCATGCGAATCTGGTGATATCCACTTTTCAAATCATTCTTCGAAAAAAAAAATTCTCCCCTTAAGCAATCCATCAGATCATTCATCCTTGGCAGTCAAAATATGTACCTGATGGTTATCTTTTTAATTTCCCTTGAATCAGTACATACCCTCCAACCTCCATCTTTCTTTGGACTGAGTACTATTGGAATAGCACATGGACTCAAGATTTCTCTAACCAACCCTTTGTCCAACAAATCTTGGACTTGTCTTTTGACCTCTTCATTCTCCTGTGGCGTTAATATGTATGCTGCTTTGTTTGGTAAACTGGCTCTAGGTATGAGATCAATATGATGACTCACACTTCTGATTGGTGGCAATGAACGAGGTAGTTCGTCCACTACTATGTCAGCGAACTCTTCCAGTAGTTCCTGAACCTCTTCTGATAAATAATCTATCCTTGTGCTGGTTAAAACAATCGTTGGCTTCCTGACCACAATGAATTGTGGTTCCTCCTTCTTCTTGACCTCGGTAAGAATTTCCTTCCCACTCATGAGAAGTATAGTGTTACTTACTTCAGGTTTCACTTCCTTATCTTTGATTGGAAGCAACATGTGAGTTCTCCCATTCTTCTCTAGGGTGTATGTGTTCATCCTCCCATCATGAATCACATTTCTGTC
>JZKD02S0519647.1:442923-488828 GCA_000966675.3 Picea glauca | reverse complement strand
TCTCCATTGAAACGATATTATCTGTGCTACCACTGTCCACAATGACCTTGCATACCCTGTCATTGGTTTTGCAAGTAGTCCGAAAAAGTATGTTTCTTTGTACTGGATTTTCCACCTCTTTCTCTAGTGTTAAGAGAACTTTTCACATCATCAGCAATCTTCTGCCTTCAGCATCCTCTGCCTCAACATTCCACCTTTGTGCTTCGGAAATGTGAGCCTCTCCACTCTCTTTCTTCTTATCTGGACATTCATAAGATTTGTGTCCATTTTTTCCACACGTGAAGCACTTTATTACTCCACCTCTTCCTCTTCCTCTACCTCTAGTATGAGGAAAAATATTATTATCAACATAATCTCCTCTTTGTTCGGTATGTTTCCCTCTCTGTTCAGCATATTGCCCTCACTGTGAGGTTCCACCTCTTTCAGTTTGATTCTGAGGTTTCTTCCAGTCCTCCTTGGGTTTCTGATTTTTATCTTGGACAACTAATTTTCCCCTGGCTTGACTTCTACCTCGACCTCTCTGACCTTGTTTTTGGCTCAGCTTCTCTTCAGCTTTTAGAGCCATCTGATAAGCATCTTCCACCATTCGGATGGTTACCATGCTCATCTCATCCTGAATGTCGTATCTCGGACCATTCATGTACCTGGCAACCTTTTCATCATCGCTTTCCCGATGACATGCCCTGATGTTCAGCCTATAGAATTCTTCAGTATATTCCTTCACTATCATCAGCTTCTTTCTCAAATTTTGCATTCTTCGAAACAAAGTAATCTGGTAATCTCTGGGGATGAATTTTTTCTTCATCTTCGCGGTCATCCTATCCCAACTCTTGATTTTGTGCTTGCCTTTGCAGCATCTGTCAGCTTGTAGTTCATCCCACCATAATGTTGCATGTCCTTTCAACCTTGTGATGGCATGTCTGACCTTCTTGTCTTCCTCGACATCTTCATAGTCGAAATAAGCGTCCAGAGCTCTAATCCAGTCTAGAAGGTCTTCATCATCCAAGTTTCCTTCATAAACTGGGATGTCCATTTTTGCCCTGGCACCCATCCTTGCGACAGCTCTAATCAAGCGTTCATTTGCATCATCTTCCACTGAAACTTCTTCTTCTTCATGTTCAACTTCATTTTCACTTTCGGAATCACTAATATCCCTAATACCGACTGTGCACATCTGTGTTGTCTCCATGTCCTCAAGTCTAGCACGTAAATCATGCATTTCTCTTTCCATGGCTAGGTCAGGCATCTACCTACCTCTTCTCCTTGGTATTTCCCTTTCCTCTGGTAGATCGGGTGTTTTCATGTCCCTTCTTCTTCGCGGCATGGTGAATCTTCCTTTTCCTTGCTACAGAAAGCAAAGAACCCTTTATGGGCTCTGATACCAAACCTGGCACAGACATCTCCTCTGCCTTGGAAAAGCCTCTATGCTGACCTCCTGGTCTTAATGGATCGTTCTAACTTCTCCTTTGAGCCGAAGTGGCTCTTTCGATTCCTCACTAGAATGTCTGTTAAAAAAAAAAAAACTATTCATAGGTCCTTTATTTTCCTCTATCACTACTTTTGCACATACCTGATCTCTCCCCGACCGAAATTTTGGGTTTCGAGGTTTCGCGATTCCCATTGTCGAGAACCTCAGCCTTCTCTATCCCTTGATCTCCGATATCCCGAAATGACGAAACAACTTCAACAGTGGTTAGTCCCCGTGGCTACCTTTTGGTCCATGTGACCATTATTCCATATGATTGCAGTCCTAAGTCTTTCGCGATTTCGGGCTTTCGAATGCCGAAACACATGGACCCTTTGTCCTCAAGATTCTCGATCTTCTAAATCTCGATTTCCCTAAATGGTTTCCCTTTCGGGATTTTCCTTCAAAGACCTAGATTGTTGCCATGCATCCCTTAGAGATGGACAGTCCTCGTCGCTTCGCAGTTTCAGGAACTAAAATGCTTATCGGTTCTTTCCCTTGGAACTCCCAAAGTTCTGATTCCCGACCTCTTATATGCTTAAATGACGTCATCCATCCCCACACCAGAGCTTTCCACCTTATCGTGGTTTCAGACTTCGCAATTATGAAATGTGTGTGCTTCCTGTCTTCAGGATTCGCGAAATGCTGAATCCTAAAATGTCGATGGTTTCCGATCTCCACCACATGTCCCAACCGATGGATGGTCCTCTATCATTCATGATTTCGTGAAGTCATATTTTGATGTCCTCCTGTCCTCCTGAAACCCAAAAATCTGACATGCGAAATGTCGACGGGCTCTTGATCATCACCACCTGTCTCACCTAACGGACGATCCCGATTCAGTCTCGAGATTTCATGACTTGCGATTCCCTGATGTCGCAGTTTCTCTGTCAACTTAAAAACCCAGTAGTCGAAATACTGATGGGTGTTTGATCTCTGCCACATGTCCCAACAGATGGACAGTCTAGATCAAGATTGGGGTTTTCACTATGAAGTGACCTGATCTCCTATCCTCTAGACTTTCGATATCCCAAATTCTGAAGTTTTGGGACCTTCACTCTGCCTGTGAGAGTTTAATCCTCGTGCAACTCCTATCAGATCCCATAGCTAATGGGTAACTAGGTGAGGATCCAACGACTCCCAATCTCCTGAGCTTGAAACTCTGGAAACAGCCGTAGCTTCCTTGCTTCTCTATCAGATCAGACGGCTGGTAGGATTTCGCAATTCTTCTACAAAGAATTTTGACCATTCATCTCTTCCTTTCAACAAATTTTGTAGGTTTGAATATTTCTAAGGTTTTCCATGACTTCAAGCCTCTCAAGAAACTCCTGCATGCATTCCTTGCGACAACCCTCAATCACTTTGGTGTTGAAAACCTTTGACTCCAAGCACTCCTTGCAGCGGCAGTCCTTCAATAGCTTCTCAGGTTCCAAACCGTGGTTTCAAACTTGGTCTGTGCATACATTGCATGAATCCTATGCCTAACTGCACCTTTGAGGAAATGAGAACAAGAGCTAACTTATCTGAGCCTTTAGATATAAGACCTCTGAACCCTTGTGTCAATGCACTCCTTGCAGGAACCCTCGCTCAGATAGAGAAACAATTGAAACTCATTCCCTAACTGTTTCTCTCTCAGACTTCAAACATTCAACAAGAAATCATCCATACACAACATATAAAGCAAATGTATAACAGAAAGAGTAAAATTATGAACATACCATTCAGTATACACATACAAGAAACAAGTACAATGCCATGAATCTGAATTAAGACTTCTTCTATTAACTCAAATTTATGTACATGGGTGTTTTTCAATTACAGTTTCTCTGTTCCAGCTCTGTATGCTCTTCTCCTGGTAATGGTCTTCACTTCTATCTTACAATCATACAATGAGGGTGTCTATATCCGTTTTCCCTCCACTCTTAAAACTGTCTAATCAGAGAATTCAAAGCTACCTACTAACATAAATGCCTTCTTAGTCCTTCAGACGAGAGCAGGTCTCTCAAGGTATGATCACAATCTATAAGTACACCTCTCCTTAACTGTTACATTTACGTTTTCCGCATCTATCTTCAAAAGTTTTTAAACAATTTATCATGTGTCTAAAATGTATTATGCTTGCCCCATGCTCGCTTGACATTGGTGATGCTCTTTCATCATAAATCCTTTATGAGTTTTGGTTTTTTTTGTAATACTTTTCCTAACCTAAGGTTTATTTCTTATACATCTAAGAAGTAAGTCTGATATGTTGCTTCATTGTTGTACACAAGTTGAATCTACTTGTTATTTGGATTGGGGGAAGATTGAGCAAGTAACTATGGTTTCTTAGGAGGAACTCTATTTTGAATAATGTTCTTGGGTTTAGGAGGAGGAGGAATTAATGATGACTATTGAAATTTTTGGGGCCTCCATCGATGTGGAGGATGATTCCACTGAGGATTTTGGTTTTGTGGAAAACTAGGGAATGGTTGGTATGGAGAAGAAATAGGTTTCCCTTGGTATTTCCATGGGTTTGGAACTATCCAAGGAGATGGGTTAGGATTATACCAAGTTTTAGAAGGAATGTTTGTATTGTATGCACCAAAATGTTGAGAAGGAGTGAAGTTAAAACCTGTTTGGAAGGGTATGGGTGCTCTAGGTCATCTCTGATTGATGAAGCATATCGATTCCACATTCTCTTATGATCCTTGAAATGTATATTTTAATCCTTCAAAGAAGGACATTTTTCATTTGCATGATCTTATTCACAAATACCACAAACATCGATAAGGTCTAGAGGAAATTCATTCCTAGGATGCCTTTTGGTGCATCTAGGGAAAAAGATAGCTAATTCCTTTTTTGCTTCCTCCTGTGTATTCTTGATATACAAGGTATCCATTTGCATAGCTAAGGAATGTAAAATATGGTTTTTCATATCTTATAGTAATCCTTCTATTTCATTTTTTATATGGATTTCAAGGTTAGACGATTGAGATACCATCCCTTTACCATTTCTACCTTTCTTCCTTGACGATTTGGAATGATTCTTAAATATTTGCTTGATATCATCATATTCCATCTGGTAGATATCTCTATTTGATAAGAGACTAAATATTTCCATGAGATTTTGTTTTACTCCTTTGAGTAAGAAAATCTTGAGTTAATCCTCATCCAAAATGAAATTGTGAGCTCTTTTATAGCTTAGTTGAAATCTATCTTCACGGTCTTCTAAAGATTCATCAAGTCCTTGAGTCATTTTGAAGATATCATATCTTGTATCCCTTGCTCCACAATAGTCCCTTTAATTTTCACTGAAGGTGTTCTTCATTTGGTCCCAACTTGTGATGTTGTTCCCTTCTAGGCTCATGACCCACCTTAGAGTTTAATCCTTCAGGTTAGAGGGAAATAGTTTGATATTTTGTTCATATTTAGTATAATCATAAGTCCTTCATATAACTGTGGACTCAAAAAATAAGGTGTCAGGGTCTTCTCAAACAAGACCATGGAAATTAGGTAAGGAAGAAGGATTAATATTTTTCATTTTAGCTTCTCCATTGGTTTCTCGTATAGGAAACTCATATATTTATACCATCTCTTCATCACTATCCATGCTATAAAGTGATGTAGATTGACCTTCTTCTGAGAGATTTTAAAATTATCTAGCTTCTCTTTCTAAGAAACTTTCAAGTGTCTCACAACCAACTTATATATTACTTGGACCTATTTTGGGGTAGGGGTTTATGTAAAAACTTTCTTCTTATATCTAGGTAGAGTCATTCATGAACATAAAGGAAATGAAGCTATTTTTTCTTTTTCATATAATTCTAAAATGAAAATAATGTGACAAGGAGTTATCAATACTCACTCGAAGTGAATGCACTTGGATTTTACAATACATAAATTATATAGTGATGTTGGCCTTGTTTCTTACCATTCCTACTCCTCCAAGTCACTAAAAAATAAAATAAAATAAAATTATGTGCAATATTTAACACCTCCCCGTCAATGGTGCCAAAAAGTGGTGGGCCTTGGAATAGCAACAATAATTCTATTGCCCCCTTAGCTTGTTACTTTACTTGTCAACATGGTGTTCATAAAAACTTTATAGGTGTTGTGAAAATTATATGTAGAGTGCATTGATAATAGTCTAGGTTTGAAATTGGGCAAGGGGTTTAATGCATGCAATCTTATTGTAAATTGTGTATTAAATATGAATTGCATGAAAACATAAGCTACTTGTATGAATGGAAACAAACCAAATGAAATAGAATTTAATCTATATTTATTAAATAGATTTAGTCTAATGGAATGAAAGGAAACACATTGATCTATAAGAAGAAACCAAACAGATTATAAAGCAAGGAAACTAATTCTATTTGCATGAAAGGAAATTACATGGAGAAAATGAACCCAATTACACTTAACCCTTGGGCCAACATCAAGCCATGTGTTATCTTATTAACTAATGTTGACTTCAAGAAAATATGAGTAATACATTCAATAAAATTTAGGTAAAAATGTCTTACGGGAAGTTTCTACAGGAACTGTAACAATTCTATAGGAATTGTAATAGTCTTATAGGAAACTTCTACATGATGACTAAAGAGTCCTAAATATCTTGTAAAAAAATTATGAAGCATATAAAAAGACAGACTAACATGCAATGAGATGTGAGTAAGGTTTTTATCCTTGAAAATATTCCCTTGAGCATCCAATGTTCTTCCAACCACTTATATAGGAAAACCTACTGGAAATTGCAGTTTGCTAATAATCTAAACAAAAGTTAGAGATTGATGTGCATGACCATATAATATTTTAATATAAATGAAGAAATTAAATTATGACACACTAACGTGAAAGTACAAGAAGGAAAATACAATAGGGTCCTTGATCCCTCTTGAGTGGGACCTGCCCAAGAAGCACAAGGAACCTTTAAAACTCTAATAAGATAGGAACAAAGGCATCTTTATTGATAAAAATCAGTTGTACATCAAGAGTAGATCTCCAATTATGAACAAAATCTTCTTCAACAAAACTAATACAATATTCACATTTTGTGTCTTTCTTCCACTACACTAGAGGCATATTTATACACTTTGAAACTTGACCTCTATACTTGGATCAAGGAAGGAAAATACAATAGGGTCCTTGATCCCTCTTGAGTGGGCCTTACCCAAGCAACACAAGGAACCTTTAAAACTATAATAAGATAGGAACAAAGACATTTTTATTTATCAAAATCAGTTGTAAATCAGGAGTAGATCTCCAATTCTGAACAAAATCTTCTTCAACAAAACTAAAACAATATTCATATTTCGTGTCTTTCTTCCACTACACTAGAGGTGTATTTATACACTTTGAAACTTGAACTGTATACTTGGATCAAGGAAGGAAAATACAATAGGGTCCTTGATCCCTCTTGAGTGGGCCCTACCCAAGCAACAAAAGGAACCTTTAAAACTCTAATAAGATAAGAACAATGACATATTTATTGATCAAAATTAGTTGTACATCAGGACTAGATCTCCAATTCTGAACAAAATCTTCTTCAACAAAACTAATACAACATTCATATTTCTTGTCTTTCTTCCACTACACTAGATGTGTATTTATACACTTTGAAACTTGACCTCTATACTTGGATCAAGGAAGGAACATGGGGGAAACATATCCTTCCTCAATATCTTTATATTTCTGAGCTTCAGTCTGTAAGGAGTGGTCATCAACATACTAGCAACCCTATAGAGTTAGGTGGGGGACAATTCCCCTTGATTCTTGGGACCTTCCTCTTCTGAAGGGAAGTTCAAATTTCTTGATTAGTGCTACACACATACTTGAACACGATATTAGATAATAAAAAATCTATCATTATGCATAAAATGCATCTCAAAAACCATTCATTTAAGCAACATACAAAAATACCCATGACTAGTATTAAACATGGTCAAATTAAATAAATTATTAGGTAGATCATGGTCAAAATGTGTATATGATGGGAATTCTAGATAAACAATGTTGAATCCCATCACCATATACATCCAGTGGTGAATTTCATTTCATTATTTTCAATGTACAATTTTTACATATTTCATCGCTTGGCCCACAACCATTCATAATATTTACAATTATACAATGCTACATTAGGGATCAATATTGGGGTGTTACATTCGCCCCCTTTACATTTTTCATTGTATTTAGTGCACATCACCATACAAGTGTACATGTATACATATATAAATTATTACATCATGATTCTTTATAATTACACAGTTTAATGAGTCCCACAACAATTACAACCACCAAATCTCATTCCCCTCAACTTGCACAACCCAAGGAAGTGTACCCCCTTCTCTACATCATAGTCCCTTAGGTTTTCCCACTTCCCTTCCAAATCTATAGTATATATTGGACATGAATTCACATAGTTGTGGTTCCTAGAACTCCAACTACACCATTATGGATTCTATGTATGCCTATGTATAGATATACATTTATATTTCTTCCAAAATATGAAAACATTTGAGGGCGCTCTTCCTGTATGGCCTCTTTGGGCTCCCATGTGGTGTATTTAGGACCATGTTAGGTCCATTGGACCTTTACCGGGATGATATCCTAGTTTCTAAGAACGTTGAATTTCTAGTCCATGATTTGCACTAGCTCCACCCAAAATCCCCCTCCACGCTCAACCTAGATCACACTCCAACCAATCACATGGTTAGGATCAGGAACATACTTATTTAATAAAGACACATGAAATACATTATGTACTCTCATGGATGTAGGTAATGAAAGAATGTTTTCACCTGGGCTTATCCTCTCTAGGAATTCAAATGGCCTACAATATCTCATTGCCAACTTTCAAAAAGTTTCCAATTTCAGTGAGCTCCTTTTTTCCTTTTTCTTTTAAAAACACATGCTCACCCACTTTGAATTCCTTTTGTTCTCTTCCTTTGTCAACATATTTCTTTTATATATCATGTGTAGTATTTAAATTTTGTTATATTTATACCATATGCTCTTCCATTTATCTCAGCAATTATGTCCCAATAATGACTCTATTTGTTGGGTTATCCTATCTCATAGACATGTTGCAGTTTATGCAATATAAGGCTTCAAATGGGATAGTCTTCAATTATTCCTAATACCCATTGTTATAATCAAACTCAACCAAATGAATATAGTCTTCCCACTAGGAAGGATAGTAAATTACATACATTCTTAGCATATCTTCCATTATTGGGTTGACCCTCTCTTTCTGCTCATCTAGTTTTTGATGATATGTTGTACTGAAATTTAGATTTTTCACAAATCCTTTGAACAACCCTTTCCAAAAAGTAGATGTAAATTTGGTATCTTTATCAGACACAATTTTCTCAGGCACACCATGTATCTTAGCAATTTCTTTCATACAAATTTATGCAATGTTGGTTGCCTTATGTGTCTTCTTGAATGGAATAAAATATGCATCCTTCGTAATCTTGTCCACCCCTACCATTATGGAATCATATTTCCTTGTTTTTCTAGGTAACTTTGTAATGAAATCTATGATACCAATATCACATTTCCACTCTAGAATGGAAAATGGATGTAGCAAACTCACTGGATGTCTATGCTCATCCTTTACCTTTTGACATTCCATGCATCTACCAATAAAATTAGCCACACCTTTATGTACTTTAGGATAATAATATTGGACTCTTATAGTTGCAAATTTTTTCTGCTGTCCTAGATATCTAGCATATTGCACGTTATGCATTTCTTTCAAAATTAAATTTCTCAATTCCTTAGAATTATGAATAAAAATTGTTTTCCTATATAGGAGTATTCCATCCTCTTCCAGCTTGTAATATTTAAATTTCTTCCATACATTACTTTATTGTAATGTTTCTTTAATTTGCACATAATGTTGGTTTGTTGTCACAACTTCTAAAATTCTATCTTTTAAATATGAATTATACATGCTTATGGATATAGTGTGCATTTCATGCACCCTTCTGTTGAGTGCATCAACCACTTTATTCTCTTTCCCTTTAATGTGATTGATGTCAAAGTCATAGTCACTGAGAAATTCCATCCATCTAGTTTGTTGTCCATTCAATGTTGGTTGTCTAAATAAATATTTTATACCACTATAGTTTGTACTTAGTTAAATTTTTCTTCCCATGAGATAATGCCTCCACATTTTTAGTGAATGAACAATGGCTGGGAGTTCTAAATCATGAGTAGCATAATTTCTCTCATTCTCCTTCAACTTTCTTGACTCATAGAAAATTACAAGTCCATTTTGGGTAAAGACTCCACCAAGCCCTTCTTTACATGCATCAGTGCACACAAAAAAATTCTCATTTGGATTTGCAAATCTTTAAGATAGGTGCACTGGTCAATAAATATTTCAAGTGTTGAWATATCTCTTCACACTTGGTAGTCCATTCAAATTGTATTCCTTTCTTTTGCAAAGAAGTGATCAGGTGTGAAATCTTGGAGAAACCTATAATGAATCTCCTAWATTAATCATCTAGACCCATAAATAATATAACTTATGAAATATTCGTTGGCRTTAGACAACTTTTGATTGCTTCAATCTTTTCATAATTCACTATTATGCCATCCTCTAAGACAATGTGGCCCAAATAATGGATTTTCTTTTGATAAAATGTGCACTTTCTCAACTTGGAATACAACTGGTGTTCTCTCAACACTTGTAACACCATTCTCAAATGTTTTAGAAGATCATGCTATGTCTTGGAATAGATAATAATAACATCCAAGAAGACAATAATAAATTTATCTAGATAATCTATTAACAATCCATTCATTAAACACACAAAAGTAGTTGGTGTGTTTTTCAACCCAAATGGCACGACTGCAAACTCATAATGACCATACCTTGTCTAAAATTTTGTCTTATTAATGTCTTCTTATTATATTCTTACTTGATGATAGCCTAATCTCAAGTCAATCTTATAAAATATCCTTGCTCCATTCAACTGATAAAAAATATCACCAATCCTTTGCAAAAGATAAGTGTTCTTTACCCTAACCTTATTCAGTTCTCTAAAATCAATACATTACCTTATATTTCCATCCTTTTTCTTCACAAAAATAACTAGGCCACCCCACGGTGAAACACTTGAGCATATGTATCCCTTCTTCAACAAATATTCTAGATGCATCTACAACTCTTTCATCTTTGGTGTGCTCATTCTGTAGGGTGTCTTGGACATTGAGGAAACGTCAGGCATCAAGTCAATAGAGAAATAAATATCTCTCTTTGGTGGAAATCCTAAAAATTCCCAAAACACATCTTCATGTTACTTCAAAATTGTAGAGCCTTCAATATTTGGCACTCCATTCTTAGTTGGATATTCCATATGAGATGCATATATTTGGAACCCTTTTCTAAAAATTCTTTTCAGCAACAATATTGAAATCTCTTTGATAGATATAGGCCTTCAAATACCTTGAACTTTTCTTGAATTTCCTTCTTCAAATCATCCTTATTGTTGGATCCATTTATTTTCAGTGGGAAATATGCAACAAGCTCATTGATTGTTCTATTGGTTCAAGTGTCTAGCTGGACCAACTAAGACTTTTCATGCTTACATCAAGTTTTCAATTTAAATATTTCAACCACATTAGGATCTATATATCTATGACTAGCTCTATAATCAATCAAAATAGTTATGGGTTGATTATGAATCTTACCTTCTACCTCAATCATGTGGGATTGATAGTCTACTTTTCTATTATCCAAGATTGTATAAATCCTTGGCACACTCCTACCCATATCTTGCATTTTATCATCTTCCCGAAGGTTATGTATAGTCCTCATACTATCTCCTTTATGTGGATAATCCTTAAACATGTGGTATCCCTCACATACCCAACACTTTATAGGTTGTTTCCTTGGTTATTTCCCCAAGGATGTTGTCATAGTGGGTTAATTTTGTGATTTCTACCCTTTCCTACATGACTGTAAACTATTCCTAAAGAAAATTGGCTTGAATACTTTCTTCCTTTGATCCATATTTCAATTATTTTTCTCATCCCAAGATTTTTGAGAAGTTTGTCTTCCCTTATTCTTCTCATAAAGATACTTTTATTTTCTTATCAATTCTTCTAGAGTTCTAGAATCATCAAATTGGATTTTATCACTGTAGAAAGAAGGCATCCCACTCAGAAATATTTGCATTTTAGCCTTCTCATCCTTTATGAAGTCAACACACATCAACAATTCAATGAACCTTTTCTCATACTCATCCATTTTCATGCTTCCAATATTTTGTTCGAAGAACTCTTTCATCTTATTTTAATAATAATGTCTTGACAAGTATTTTTTCTGAAAACACTTTTTGAACTACCTCCATGAGATCATCTTCTCATCAATGTGATTAACCTGCTTGACTTGGTCCCACCACATTGATGTTTTCCTTGAAGATGGTAGATTGCAATTCTGGATTCTACATTTGATGAATAATTGTGCAATTGAAAATATTTCCTCATTCCCTATGAACAAGCTTATACATATTCATATTTCCTATGATAACCATCAAAATTAGGAGGATTAATATTACTAATCTCTCCTTGCAAATCATCTACCTCATATCCCCTTCTCTAATTTCTAATAGGGGACACACTTGGGATGCTCTCTGACCTAGAACATGCATGTTATCTTATGCTCAAGTGTCCCAGTGAATGATGATATCTACCAACATTACATGATTTCCCAGATCCCCCATGGTCATCCCTCCTATCATGATATATGGATGCTTCCAGTTTCCTAGGATCGACTGCTTGTTTTGTGCCATAATATTTATCGAATTTCCTCTATAACATATTCATACTCTGTATCAGTTCCTCCTAAGATATTATCATCCTTTTATTTTCTTCTCTATAAATATACACTTCTTTGTGCAAGCTTCTCATAGTATCAACCAAATCCATAGGTTCTACTTTATTTCTATATCGATTGGAATCAATCTCTGCATTTCCTAGGATGATATGTAAACCTATGGTTTCATCCTCATGGCTATAAGATAACTAGGCATCCTCCATATCTCTAGTCATCATATAGGAACACATTATGTTTTTCCTATACCTCTAATTCTGTAAAAATGTGCATCAACAATTGCTATTAAAGTTATGCAAGTTGGAAAATACTCACTAATTAGGTTATATATTATCCTTCATATGAACTTATGAAGAACATAGATGCACTAGTATAAATTATGATCATTTATACATAATCTCTCCTTACTCGTATTTCTAACGACTATACTCATGCCTCATTCTGAGTTATGGAATAAAATTGATAGCTTTATGAATTTTTCATTTATACTCAACTATGCACAGTTATGATGGGTGCAATTTAGCGAAGAGACCACTTTTTTCCACTTGTAGAAGAAAATCAATCAAGAATAAGAAAAACTTTTATATTGGGCGCAGATATAATTTCTTATTATAAATAAACAACTTTCTTATATATAATCTAATGCTCTAGTCAAATTCGATATAATTATGGAATTGATGACCTTGCCCTTTTTATATTTTCTCTGGACTTCGAATTTTCAGCCAAAACTGGCTATCTCCCAAATAGAGAGAAATGGGAAAAATCTTCCTCGAGATAAAGTTGTTTGGATTGTTGAGGTAAAATGTTGAGTAAATATTTTTTTTCCAAATTTGTGATATGGGTCCCTTTTCCCTTCGAATATTTCAAAAATCCCCAAAATGTTCCTTGGAATAATGTATTTTTCTCTATTTCCACATCTCCACACCAAACCCTTTGGAATTTGGACAAAATTCCAATTGGGTATCTTCATGCCTACTTTTTGGATGCTTTATTTTTATGTGTTGTGGGTATTAAGTTTTAGTTTAGATCTATAGTGTTCTCTGCAGTGTAATCCATGTTAGGATATTTAGACACTTAGGAGTTAGTTAAGATCTACTTGGTCTAATGTGTCATTAAGTAAAAGTGTGTTTCTTATTGTGTTTCTTTAGTATGCATTTGTAGTTAGGAAATCCGACGGTCAGGATATGTTCCCGACATAGAGTGATTTGACGGTTCATACTCTCCTTGATCTTAATGACCATTGATATGTGGCTTAACACTCAATTAGTCCACGATCTCTATTTATATAGCACGAAGGGTCATTTTCCTATGATCGATTGTGAGAAACTCTCTTGTAAAATATCTCTGTAATCTTTTTCTTTTGCATTAATAAACTGCTCCAAGTGGTCACGTTGGTTGGGGTCGTGGATGTTTCCCCGCAGGGGTTTTACAACATGAAAAAATCGGTGTGTTGATATTTGATCTAGTTATGTGAGTGGTTACTGAAGGTGTTTGTCTTATGTTGGAATACCTTTGTTGTCGAACATGGTATCAGAGCCTATTTGAAGACCCACTCATGTTGTAGATCGAGATCGTGAAGTTGAGTTTCCTCATATCCATTTTTTATCATTTTCGTATATTTATGGGCTGAGAGGACTTTTCCATTGCATCCGGAGCGCTTGTTTCATTCAAGAACACTTTTAGTTTCACTTGAAAAGGTTTCTGTTTTCCCAAGATATGACCATTTTAGTCAGATCCAGAGGTATAAAGCCTACATACGCATTTTTAAAATTTTTACAGAGAATTATTTTGGTTTTATTTTTGTTTTGTATTATTTATTTTCGGGTTGCTACTCTTTTAGATCTGCATATTCTCTTTTCTCCGCGCCCTGTGTGATCTCGGAAAATAAAAAACAGATAGGAAAAGGTGCATCTTTCGGGTAAGCTAACCAAGATCTAACCCTTGTTGTCATCAAGAAGCGGATTTTTTTCTTGTGTGAAAAGAGGTTTTTTTTAGCATGCTCTCCAAAGGTCATCTTCAACAACAACAACAACAATAAAAATATTCTTCCTAAAAAATATAATATGTTTTGCTAGACCATTTGGTTAAAAGTTGTTTTATTAAGTAAGAGGTCTTGAGTTCAAATCTCTCTTTTGTTACTTTTTTTGAAAAAAACTCATGCTCAAATTGTAAAGTGTATTTCACTTCAAGTATAAAAGTGAATCACTATAACTAGCTTTAATATTTTATTTTAGATTTATTTATTTTGCATGTAGTTTTTCTTTTATAAAGTAACTTCATTGTAAAAGTGATCCTCACTTCTCTTTATAAAAGTGGGTCACTTCATAAAACAACTTACACTATCATGTGGTCCTTTGGTTACCATTTATGCCTTTTTTAAAAAGGGCATAACTCTCACATCCAAAGTCTGTTTTCAATGTCGTTTTTTAAAAACCGCATAACTTTTTTAGATATTTCCATCCATATCATCAGTTTTAGTTTTTAAATCCATATTATTTGCATATTTAGTATGACTTCTACAAGTAATCTCTTGCTTACCAACACCAACTACTTCCAATGGAAATCTCATATGGAAGATTTATTAAGAATTAAAGGCGTGTACCAGATTACCTTAGGAAAGGAAAAAGCACCCACTGATGATGATAAGAAATTCAAATGGGATAATAGGAGTGACGAAGCACATGGACTAATCAGAATGTCCATCTCTCCTTATTTAAGGTTCCACCTTAAAGAAATTGATGACCCCCATGAAGCTTGGGAAAAGATTGAATCTATGTTTGGTAAACTCAATATTATTTGAGCACAACAGTTAGAAAATCAAGTATTGACCTTAAGTCCAAGTGATATTTCTTTCCTTAGAGACTATCTATCTAAGTTTAAAACACTCAGAATGTTATGTGAAGAATGTGAGATAGAAATGGAGGAAGAGTGTTGCATCTATCTTATTCTTTCTAAGCTGTGTAGTGCATATTTTGTGTTTGTATCTACCTTTTATGCCATGAGAGAGGATCTAGGGAAATATTATCAAAAACCCACTCTTGAGTCCTTTTGTGTTGCTTTGATTAGAGAGGATGATAATATTGTACAACTTGGAGTGATCAACACTGCAGGTACCTCCAACAAAGCCTTAGTTTCCCAACAGGAAGATAAACCCAAGTATCCCAAGAAGCAACATCCTAGCTACAACAACAAGAAACATAAAGATCCCAAACCCGCTCAGATAGCTTCAACTCCTAATGGTGACAAAGGAGAAAAATACAAAAATAAGAAGACTGACAGACATTGCAACTTTTGTGATAAAGATGGTCATGATGAGTCCAAATGTTTAAATAAGATGGCAGCTTTAGAAATAGCGATGAAGAAGAACAACATCAATATCGATTCTACTTAGTCTTATTCTTCTCATGGAAATGCACTTATTCTTCGGGTTTCTCCTTCAATACAACTTATACTTCTTCTTCCAATGAGTGGCTTATTGATTCAAGAGCATCTTATCTTATGGCTAAGGATAAAGACATATTTTCTGCTCTAAATGAATGTAACACCAAGAAAATATTGGTTGGTGATGATAGATCTATTAGTGTTGTAGGATATGGAACGATTCAAGTAGATAATGGTCATTTCGATGATGTATTATGTGTTCCAAGTCTTTCTTGTAACCTTTTATTAGTATATCAAATCACTCATTCAGGTGAAGGTAAAACCGTAGATTTTTTACCTCACCAAGTTGTAATCAAGTATCTAAAAGATCTTAAGCATGTTCTTGCAACTAGAAATGATGATGATATTACCAGGTTGTACAATTTTCACAACTTTGGGTCATCATCTTTTTCATCAGTTTTTGTTGCTCGTAGCGATGACTTGAGCAAACTTTGGCATGAGCAATTTGGTCATATAAACTATCGCTCATTGTAGCAACTATGTAATCAACAGATGGTGACTGGTCTTCCTCTTGTTTCATGCAAAGATGGTGTTTGTGTTGGTTGTGTTCTCAAAAAACATCATCGGGACAATTTTAACAAATGTGCCTCTTGGCATGCCTCAGGCCCTTTGCAACTTGTTCATAGTGATTTGTGTCATCCTCTTTCTTCTCCTTCTTTTTCTAGGTGCAAGTATTTCTTAAATTTCATTGATGATTTTTCCAGACGTACTTGGGTTTACTTCTTAAAAATTAAGAGCAAAGTTTTTGACAAGTTTTTGGCCTATAAGGCCCTTGTAGAAAAGCAATTTAGACATCAAATGCAAACGTTAAGAACAGATAATGGAGGCGAATATCTGAAGAATAATTTTACAAGTTACTGCACTACACAGGGCATCCAAATGCAACACATTGTTCCATATACACCACAACAAAATGGTGTTGATGAGAGAAAGAACCGTACATTAAAATAAATGGGTAATTGTATGATCCAATCTAAGGGATTAAGTCTAAAGTATTGGGCGGAAGCAATCAACTGTGAAAATTACATAGTCAATCGCACTCCCACAAAGCCTTTTAAAAATATAACACCAGAAGAATATTGGACTAAAATTAAACCAGATGTAAGTCACTTCCATTTATTTGGAAGTATAATATGGGCTCGCATTCCTGATGAGAAAAGGAAAGCATTGCAGCCTAAAAGTGAGAAGTGTATATTTCTTGGTTATTTTGAATATGTCAAAGGCTATATAATTCTTCAACCACATTGTAATGAATTATTATTAGAAGAGATGTTAAATTTGATGATAATCTCTTGGCCTGTGAGCCTAATTCGGTGATTGTCCCTTCTTCGACCTGTGAGCCATCTTCGACGTTTCTTCCTTCTTCTGTTTCTATTCTGGTTTCTTGATGATGAGAGTGAGGATGAAAATCCACCTCTACCTTCTCACCTTCCTCTAGATGAGTCCTTTGAACCTGAACCAACACCAGTTCCACCACTTCCTAGATGGGTATGTTCAACACGAGCAACAGTTGGTGGTCTTGTCGGTGATCCTTCATATCAGCGTCGAACACGTTCACAGTTCCAGTGAGCCTCTTCTCTTTTGGCTAAAGTTTCAGAGACTCGTGATCGAGAGACATTTGTAGAAGCTTCAGGTCATCCAGATTTGGATACAAAAATGAATGAAGATTGTCGTTCTTTAATGGCAAATGATACTTGGGATCTTGTACCTCTTCCAAAAGGAAGAAAACTTGTCATATGTAAATAGCTCTACAGAACTAAGTATGCATCATATGGAAGTGTTGAAATACACAAGGCTCAGTTAGTTGCCAAAGAATTTTCCCAAGTTGAAGGAATTGACTATAATGAAAGCTTTTCCCCTTTAGCCAAAATGAATTCCATCCGCCTTGTTCTTTCCCCTATTGCCTCACATAAATGGGAGGTCCATCAAATGGATGTTAAATCTGCCTTCTTGCATGGAGATTTGCAAGAAGAAATATACATGGAACAACCTCCTAGATATGTCTAGAATGACTCTAGCCTTGTTTGTTGCCTTAAGAAATCTCTTTATGGTCTTAAGCAATCTCCCCAATCTTGGTATGCCAAAATGGGCAACTTTCTTATTGACACCAGATTCTCTAATTCCATTATGATCCTAATATCTATACCAAGAAAGTAGGAATCCATCTCATAATTCTTGTCCTTTATGTTGATGACCTTATCCTTACTGGTAGTGACTCAAAACTTTTAAACCATGTGAAAACCAGCCTTAAGAAGAAATTTGAAATGACAAACTTAGGCATTTTGAACTATTTCCTTGGCCTCCAAGTTTTGCAAACCAATGAAGGAATTTTTCTTTCCCAGTCTAAGTATGCTAGTGACCTTCTTCGTCGGTTTCACATGGATTGTAAACCATATCCTTCTCCCTTTTAGTTTGGATTAAATCTTACTTCCACCTGTACTTCTCTTGAAGTTGATGCCACCCTATACCATCAGTTAGTTGGTAACCTCTTATACTTGAATCATACCAATCCTGATCTTTCCTTTGTTGTTGGTCTTGTTTCCTGGTATATGCAACCACCCCATGAAACCCATTGGAAAGAAGCTAAAAGGATACTTCACTATGTCCGTGGTACAGTTTAGTTCAGGATACATTAGAGTTTAGGGGGGACTCCTTTATTGGTTGGTTCCACTAATTCAGATTGGGTTGATGACCTTGATGATCGGAAGTCTACTGCAGGTTATGTTTTCAGCCTTGGTTCAGGACCTATCACTTGGGCCTATAAAAAACAATAGGCTATTGCACTTTCTTCAGTAGAAGCAGAGTACAAAGCAGCGGTAAATGCAAGTCAGGAAGCCTTGTGGTTTCGACAGATCCTTTCAGAGTTTGGATTCAAGTAGCAACATCCGACCAACCTTTGGTGCAACAATCAAAGTGCCATCAAGATCGCCAAATACCCAGTTCAACATCAGCGCAACAAGCACATTGAGATACACATGCACTTCATCAGAAAGCTCATTCATGATCAAGTTATTGAAGTTCTCTTTTTCCCTACAGAAGATCAAGTTGCAGACATTTTCACAAAGTCTCTTATAGAATCAAAGTTTTCCAAACTTCGATCTATGTTAGTAGTTCAGGAAGTTTTCATTAAGGGGGGATAGACTCTAATGCCTCCTTCCTTCTCCTATTGTGTCAACATTGTAAATCCTTCAATCCTATCCCAAGTTGTTCTTAAGGGGGGATGTTAGGATATTTAGACACTTAGTAGTTAGTTAAGATCTACTTGGTCTAATGTGTCGTTAGGTAAAAGTGTGTTTCTTAGTGTGTTTCTTTAGTATGCATTAGTATGCATTTGTAGTTAGGAAATCCAACAGTCACAATATGTTCCCACAATAGAGTGATATGATGGTTCATACTCTCCTCAATCTTAACAACCATTGATCTGTGGCTTAACACCTAATTGGTCCATGATCTCTATTTAAAGAGCATGGAGGGTCATTTTCCAATGATCGATTGTGAGAAACTCTCTTGTAAAATCTCTCTGTAATCTTTTTCTTTTGCATTAATAAAATGCTCCAAGTGGCCACGTTGGCTGGGGCCATGGATGTTTCCCCATAGGGGTTTTACCACATGAAAACATCTGTGTGTTGATCTTTGATCTAGTTATGTGAATGGTTACTGGAGGTGTTCGTCCTTTGTTGGAATACATGTGTTGTCAAAAATCCAAACTAGGATCCCCCTCCTGTTTGAGGTATACATTGCTTAATTTCTAGTAAGTTGTTCCTTGATTTAAGTAGAAAGTGTGATTCTAACACTCATTTGTTCTCTTAGAATTCAATACAAGTTATGAATTTTGATTTTCATGGACTACAAGGATACTAGTGTGCAGTTTGTTAATTGAATAAGATTATCTCATTTTATTACAAAAACCTTTATTTTACATAGTGATTGAAAGGTTGTAATATACGTTGCAATTGATAATTCAGTATATCAATAGACTTAAGTAACTGGAATCATTCCTATAGTGATTCATTAATTTTGTTTTAGAATTTAAAATCATTTTTGTAGCAGAGTAGTAAAGAGATTAGTATTGCATTTATTCATCTAGAAATTAATCATAAACTAAATCCTACATATACAATGTATTCACTTCACCAGTTTACAAATTCTTAATTGAATAATTTAATGCAGTAGAGTTAAATTAATTGAACTAACTGACATTTTTGGCATCGTTGCCAAGGAAGTGCAAAAAGGAATTAGATTTTCTTTTTAAAATATCATTTTAAATGCATATATGAATGAATGCATGGGGAGAGTGATGGTAACATTTAAATATGACTTCACTATAAATTTGTATGGTATAATAGCCTAGCACATTCACTATAAATATATCTATAGTGAGTCTCTCTTCACCAATTTAAATCATGATAAGTAGAGTGCATGAATAGAACTAGAGATTCTAGAGGTATATTTACTAGAGGTAGTATTACACCAACCACCATATCACCCACTTTATCATGTGGTACTTTAAGATCCACTACATCCACTAACCCATCTACAGGTAGAAGTTTTACAAGAGGAGAATGATCAGCCGGGATTGTGACCTCACAAACAAAAGGAAAAACAAAATTTAGAGAAGGAAGTTACAAAGAGAGAATTCCAAAAATATCACAAGAAGTTCTCATACTCTCATCCCATCCTCGGGAAGAAGAATTGATTGGTAGTTAGCTAGAAATTTCACTTTTAGAAAATTCTATTGAGGAACTAGATTTTTCTGCTTCATCAAAGGAATATGTACATTTCAAGAAAAAAAACATGTTTGGAATATTTAGTGAACGAGAAGAGGAAATGGGACCTAGAGGAGGAGAGGAAGAGAGACAAGAAAGATAAGAAAGGCCAAAAGGTACATGAACATCAACTATTGAAAATGAGTTTGGGTTCCCAATTTTGGATCCAACAGTAATAGCCCAAATGAAGAACATACTGCCATCGACATTGCCTAACTTTCATTGTATAATGACTAAATACCTAAAGACTTTTCTTTTCAAATTTGATGTATTATGTGAAATTTATGATTACTCTTTTGATGCTCAAAAACTTAAGTTGTTTCCATCTACCCTTAAGGATGCTACTTTACGTTGGTTTATGGGTTTGTGAACTAACACTATCAAAACATGGGATGAAATGCAAAAGATGTTTCTTTTAAAGTATCATGATTATTGCACAAACCGAGGAATGACAGAATAAATTTTTAAAATGACACAAAAAGAGTATGAAATCCTTGAACATTATTTAGAAAGATTTCATTATACTATTAAAAGGAAAAGGAAAAATCATCTAGATTTGGACACTCTTAAAGTCATTTTGGTTCATGGAATTAGAGATGAATGGATTGATGTCCTTAATATCACGGGTAAAGGAGATATTTCTCACTTATCCTATCCATAAATTTGTGATCTATGCATGCATATCTCTCAAGGAAAGTCCAAATATGGTAAGGGACCTAGGGATAATATCTCTAGAGTAAAAAAATCAACAACTAGTGGGGTAAGTAGAGATGAAATTCACATTTTATTAGAGAATTTCAAGACTGATATTCTTAGTACTCTTGGTTCTCAATTAGGTACATTGAAAATTAAGCAAAAGAAAGAGGAGGAGAATTCAACCTTAACTTTTTTTTGTCCAAAATGTCGAAAAAAACATCCATTAATAAAATTTCCTTTGGATAACATTTAAATTTGTGGTGTATGTGCAAAACATCATGCTACATAAAATTTCTCATTGCTACCTGAACTCAAAGTGGTCTACCAAGGAAATCAAGAAGCTACAGAAAAATTGTGTTTTGTTGTACCAAAAACACCTTAGCATCCAAGGAATTCATGTATATCTCAAGAACCTACTCAACAATTCAATTCTTACTATTCAAATCAACAATACCCCCAACAAAATTGGACTACTCCTATGCCTTGGCAAGCATGGCCACCACAAAAAGTTCAAAATCAACCTTGGGAACAAGGTTGGAGAGGACCTGCCTATGAAACCATGTATGCTTATCCTTATCCTATGCAACAACAATACACATAGTATCTATTTCAAACCCAATATCCCCCACAAATCCAACTAACATACCCTACTCAACCACAACAGTTCCACAAATTTCACAACATCAAAAATTACAATTACCATCAAATCAACCTCCAAGACCTACTCAACTATCTACACAACCCGTTTCTAACCCCAAAAATAAAGTAGCTCAACCAACTTACAATGTTGAGCTACAAAATTTTCCCACTTATATGATTATTCTTCATGATCTAAATGACATTCATCTAAGGTCATGAAATTTAATTCATCAAGATTCTCCTATTATTATTGAAGAACTAATAGAGAAGGAAACTCCTAATCAAACAAACAATAATGATAGTTCTAATGTAATAAAACAAACTTCTTCCTCTACAGTAAATCAACTGCAACAATCTATAACTCCTCCTTTCCAAGAAAGATTGACTTTAGATAAGAAAATCAAATCCTCTGAATATTATTCATTACACGACTTAAAGAATATTTGTATTAAAATTCCATTATTACAAGCAATCAAAGATATATCAATCTATGCTAAGACAATGACGTAATTTCATTTAAATAAATAAGGGAGAAAGAAAAAATACCCACATACAGTGCAAGTTATTGGTAAATTAGTAGATCTAACATTGGGTAAATTTTTTATGCAAAACTATGTTGATCTTCATAGTCCCATTGTTAAAATTCATATCAACAATGTTGCAATTGCAAACATATTAGTAGATTTAGGAGCTATAATAAATGTTATGAAAAAAGGAACTATGGATGAATTACAATTTTCTAATCTTCATCATACACCTACAATTTTACAACTGGCATATATATCAATAATAAAACTAGAAGGTGTATAAGAGGACATCAATATAGTCTCTTTAAATTCTTGGGAGTACCGTGTATATTTCATGGTTTTATAAACTAAATCTAACTTGGATAGTCATCCATTGATCATATGAAGGCCATGGTTAGGTACAATTGATTCTTTTATTAGTTGTATATCAAGATACATGACAATTACACATGAGGATTCAATTGAGAAATTCAATTTATATCCACCTGCCAAAGCTTAAACTAAATCTAAACTTACACAATGGCTTCAAGATTCAAATAATAATGAATAAATAGTTCAACCCATTTTAATTATTGACAAAGATATGAATATAAAATAGGATATTGAAGAAAATCAAATCATTAATTTTATCAATAATTCTGATTTTACTCGATATTGTAGTGGGAAACATACTTTTGATCATATCTTGGACAAAAATTTTCAAGAAAATTGTACTATGGATACTTTATCAACACTTTTTTATTCAATGTATTTTGTTAATTCAATATCATAATCAAGTAGAACTACTATTGAAATCCAACAAGGAAAAACCTTAAATATAAACTTTAAACTTGAAGAATTTCAAAAAGAGCAATTAATTCAAAAGCTACATAAACATTCTAGTCAATTCACATGGGAATATACTAATATGTGTGGAATTCATCCTAATAAATGTATTCATAAAATTTATATAGAGGAAAATTATAGGGAAATTAGACAACCCCAAAGCCGTATAAATCTAATTTTGAAGGAAATTTTGAAAGAAGAACTGCAAAAACTACTAGATGTGAATTTCGTATATCAAATTGCTAATAGTCATTAGGTATCACCTTTAGTAATTGTTCCTAAAAACAATAGTAAATGGCGTGTTCACATAGATCAACAAAGCTACCTTAAAATACCATTTTCCTCTACCATTTATAGATCAAGTTTTAGACACCTTATTAGGGAAATTATACTTTTATTTTCTTGATGGGTTTAGTGGTTATAATAAAATTCAAGTTTCTCTAGAAGATCAATATAAAACCATATTCACATTCCCATGGGGGACGTACACTTACAGGTGCAACTCGGGCAACTAAATTTGCATCTCGAACAGGAAGATCTTAAACTAGCGATACTACTTTTAGGTTATGTAATGATCCTACTACTTTTGAACGTGTTTTTCTAGGTATCTTTTCTTACTTAATCCATGATTGTGTAGAAGTATATATGGATGATTTCACTGTTTATGGAAATACTTTTGACTAATCATTAGAAAATATTGAAAAAATCTTGAAAAATATTGAAAAAATGGCTCTAGACTTTGTAGGCGCTATCGCTCCAATGTCAAAGAAAAAGAGGTATATCCTGGTATGTATTGATTATGTTGATAAATGGGTAGAATTTAAACCTCCTCTTCATTTTATTGAGAAACGTGTTGTATATTTTTTATTTGAGGATATATTTACTCATTTTGGTGCTCCAAGAGAAATTTTCATAGATCAAGGCACTTAGTTTACATCAAATCTTGTTCATACCATTATATAACAATACAATATCAAGCACCAAAAGTCTTCCCCATAATATCCATAATCCAATGGGAAGGTGGAATCCACAAACAAAGTTATTGAATCCATCTTTACCAAAACATTCCATATTCATCATCGAGATTGGGAAGATCATATTCCACAGGAACTTTTGGCATATCAGACTACATGGAGGAATACAACTAGGAATACACCATATGAGCCTGTATATGGTAAACAAGTTCTTTTCCCTATTAAGTTCCAAATAAAAACATTCACAATAGAATCCAATTTTGTAATGGACCTTTCATATTCTCAACAATACACAATAGCACAAAACAATGAATTATATGAGATACGATGAGATGCAATTCAACACACCACCACCATCCATCGGTAGAAAAGGAAATGGAATGACAAGTTAATTTGAAAGAAGAAATTAAAAACATGTGACTTGTTGGAAAGTTGGTTTTCATTGATGTAAACCCTAGAAGAATTTTAGAAGCCCTAGAAGCCCCTAGAACTAATGGGTGATGTCAACCCTAGAAGAAGTCTAGAAGCCTCTAAAAGTTATGGGTGTATTTGAATAAGTCTCCAAAGTGGTCCCCTTATGGTGTAGCTTTAAGCATGGACTTCATGGGAAGACACTTTGAATAAGTCTACAAGAACCCATGGAAATATGGCTAAGTGGTTAATAAGCCCTGAAGTCTACAAGAAGCCCTGTAAATATGGCTAAGTGGTTAAGAAGCCCCGAAGGTGTGGTCATGAAGCCCGAAGTTGATTGGAGAAAAAGAGTATGAAGGACATTGTAATTGCATACAAAACCTTCATAGATTAAAATTCCTCGTCATTCTATTTCCAATGGTAGGTGGTTCCTCACGATTGAGAAGTTATTCTCTCTTAAAGATGAAATCCCTGAAGTATGGTCAAAGAAGTTACAAGTTGGACCTAAAGTCAAGTAAAGGAGGTACATGGAAAAGTATAAATACACATTAAGAATCTAACATTTTCATCATTCAATCTTTTGATCTCTTAGCACAATCTCGACAAAAAATTTCAGAGGGAAGATAAATTGAAGAAGGGAAAAATTCCAAGGGAAGATGAAGTCTTATGATGATGTGTTCTAAGATATGTTTCTTATAGGTCATGTTACCATTTTTGCTATAAAGTTTTTTATAGAATGATTCAGATAGAAACAAATTGCAGATGTTAATAAGACATATCAAGGTACTTGTGGTATGAATTGCATCTTATGGATCATTGTACTTTTTTATATACACTATGTGGAAGATAGTGTTTTTTACTAGTACTGTAACTTGTCTCAAACAGGTGTTCCAAGTAAAACAACCATAACTTATTCATAGATGATATAAATTTTGTAAGACCAATTGCATTAGAAATATTACAACTTTTAGTATTTTTTGTGTGAGTTCCAGAATCATATATCAAATATTGAGTGTGTGGTATGTTCTACAAGTTTTCTCTCAAGAATAGGCCAAAATTCAGGAAGGTCTTCCATTTTCACTATATCTAAATTTTTAGTGACGAATGAAGGAGAGAAACTTCAAGGAATTTTAAATAATATATCAATGAATATTGGGTACAAGGTTCATACCTTTATTTATTACAAGTACATAGTTATACTTGTTGGAAGTTAGGGTTTGTGACTAATCCAAAAACTAGTATCAAACAGATGTTCGAGATAAATTTAAGAATTGATGTTGGGGTTTATATGTGGGCCCATGTGGATCTAGTTTCAATGTGGACCCAGTTTCTAAGTGGACCAGATTTTATGATCCTGAAGTTGAGGAAGGTATAATGAGCATAGAGCTTATACACCAGGTTTTTACATGATTAAAGGTATGTCTTTATATGTGTGTTTAAGGGTTATATATTGAGGTTATGGTATATGATTGAGGCATATATTGGAGAGTATTTGAGGTATATATTTGATACATGGTTTGTGGTTTATCATGGATGTTATGGCACTTGCTTGAGGCATATTTTTGGCACATGGTTTGAGGCATATCTTAGTGATGTTGGGAATATGTTATGAGATATGTTATTGGTGATATTGGAATATGGTTTATGTTAATGGATCTAGTTTTGATGATGTTGATGTATCAGTATTAGTGACAGTTACAATGACAGGTTGATTATTAGTGACAGTTACAGGTTGATTATCAATGACAGTGATAGGTTGATTACCACTTCAAGTGACAGGTTGAATCTCCATTTATATTTTAGGGAGGAAGGAATGGGTGTAGTGTCCCTAATCCAAAACCATTTGTAGTTGTACATAAAGGGTGGTGAGTCGATTAGTACCAAGTGTAAATGTTAATGTACATTTAAGTTGGTGAGCCAAGGACAACTGGTTTTGGTGTTGTGTGCATCTGAGAAAGTGCGTAGATAATTTCTATAAAGGCAAGGTGTGCACATTTTTTTATTGCGTGCACCTAGGTAAGTGTGCGGTAATAACCTGGAAGTGTTCAGTATTGAGTTATATATATGTATATATAACTCTTTATGTTTTGAGGCTGAAGAGCCTGTGTGATGATGAAGCTGGTGAGCTTGGGTGCATATAGAACAATGCACCTATCCATGTAAATATAATCATGAATATTAATACAATATTGCATTGTTTCATGTTGAATGACTCAAACAAAAATATATGGGGGGCCTACTCCACTGAAAAAGAGAAAAAGGGGGGATATTTTAACAATATTTCTAAAAAGTGTAATGTTATGGATAAGTTTTTATCCTAAGTTCCTGAGGGTAGGGACCAAGTCACCAAGTAGATTAAAGATACTTTTGGAAGTGACAAGTTTCAAGTGGAAGGCATGCAATATATATTTATGGCCTTAATGTACTTTGGGGATGATTGTTTTATTATTCATGTTGCAAGATCTCATGAGCAAAAAGGGGTTAGACTGTGTGGAAAATCTTATTATTACCTTATCTGAAATATTACGAGCGAAAATGTCTATGGCTGGGAGGAACGTTTGAGTTAAGGCCGCAATTGGTGATTTTCATTCAAGATAAGTGTTCCTTATGTACTTGTCTTGGTTACTGTGTGCATATTTGACTATGTTTGAAATGGGTTAATTTTTGCATGTGTTGCATATAATCATTTTTCTTATTTAGTTTAATATCGCTTGAACATGTAAATATGGTGGTTTTAGCCTTTAATTGTAGTTTTGCATGAGTATGTCAGTTGATAATAACTTTTCCTATTAAGTTTAACCTTATGATTTTGGTTATGGGCCATCAAGTAGAGGATTGAGTTCCCAGGTGTGCAGGATCGTAACCAGTATGCTCCAAGAAGCTAAAACTCATGTGTGTGTGCAGGTAAGGAATTGGACCCCACGCATAGTAATAACAGAAATTGCGCATGATTCCCAAATGATTGTGCACACAATTGTATTGTGGGATCAATATGATGGTGCACGTAGTTGTTTGATTTAATTGTGTTTCTTAGGTTTGTATTAAAATAAATTGTTACTTTTGTTGTTATAAGATGGGTGGCGTGACTCAAGATTGGGTTGAATGAATTACCTTAAAGTGTGATCTAGGAAAAAATCGGTGGCCACCCACCTCTTCCACTGGCTCAAAACAAGGGTTTCCACTTTAGCTTTTTTTCTATAGTCCTCGGATAGACCTTTCAAACAAGCTATCGTGCACACAAAAAAAATATCGTATGCAAAAGTTATGCCCTTGGGAAGTTGACATACCAACTACCCCCATCAAGGCCCGAAAACATTTTGAAGTTTCATCTTTTGTGATTAGGGTTTTGGATTTTTTTTATGATAAAAAGGCCTTTAGATCCTCATTGTAAACACCATCATATTCTTGTGAATGAGTGTAGCCATCACATCTGGTCTCAGAGATATGATGCCACCATTCTAGTGAGTCATTCAGTCTATAATTTTACAGTTTTTGTACATTCTCTCATTAATAAACATTGTCCATTATTGTATCTCTCTGTTTATTGAAATATTTCTGTGTATTTTAAAATATATATATATATATATATATATATTTCAATGTTATATCTCTACCTTCATTTCATTCTCAAAATAATCTGGATTAGTGGTATCAGAGCAGGCTACTCCTTTTTGTTTCTTGTGCATGTCCCTGACAAAGTCAAGATATAGAGAGTTGGGTCTCAAGATAGTTTCCCTTCAGGATAACTAGTCTCACCAGCCCAAGCGGACTACCATGGTGGAAGGGAAGAGGAACGAGGGAGAAACTGATCCCATCAAGTTGTTGCTCATGGAAGCCCTTGCACAACAGAGGAACGAGATGTTGGACAATTTCTCCCAAATCCTTCAACAATTTTTGACAATGACATCTGTGTCTTCGTCAAGCAGACGCTTCAGAGATGCCACCCCATTAAAGCTACAATTTAATCTTGACATTCATGTATCTGAAGGTCATATTGATGTAGATGCTTTGGAAAAATGGTTAAATTTATAGAAGGTTATTTATCTGTTCACAGATTTCCAACAGAGAAAAGATAACCTTTGCGCTCCTCAAGGCTCTCCCCCATGTTAAACATTGGTGGGAAACTTACTGGGAGAAAAATTCCATAGAGGAGTCTGGAATATTTGGGGTCAAGCCCACTTGGGATTTTTTTATGGATGCAGTCAAGGAGAAATATTACCTTGTGGGAAACTATGATGACCAATACATGAGATGGAACATGCTGCATCAAAAGTGGGACCAAACAATGTCGGATTTCACAAATACCTTCCATACCTTGTGCACAAAGATGGGTATCAAAGACTCTAAGTGGCATATAGTTATGAAATATCGTGGGGCTCTACATAGGTACATGCAAATTGAAATGGATTTTATGTATGTCTCATCACTAGTAGTTGCTTATAGATATGTTTTCAAAATCGAGAAGAAATTTAAGCAAAAGAACAGGCGAGAAGTTGGGTCTACAAATTTGCAACAACCAAAGCATGGTAAAGTAATCCCTAACTCACAAAATATCCAAACTCAAGACAACCAGTCCAAGCCACACAAAAAGAAGATAAATGGGAAGACGAATAAGGACTCTGGCAAGTTGTGTGACTTCTAAGAATTCACTTGGCACAAAACTGATAAATGTCGCTCGAAAAAATTGTTGGTGGCCAAGCTCAAAGAAACAGAGTAGAGCCCTGCATCAAACTTTGATTCAGACAATAATAAAAGGAGACAGATAATTGATGCATAACTGGCTACTAATTTTGCTACCACAACAATGAAACCAGAAGAACCAGAGGATCCTGAGGAGGGGGAGCACCTTTTTCATTCACATATGTGGGTGAAGGGGACTGTAATGTCCCCGACCATCAACCCCACTGCCGGGAAATGCTACTATGCGGAACATTCACATACACACACACACACACACACACATATATATATATATATATATAACATGCATATTAAATCAAATTAATGCATTTAACATAGAATTACTTCCATCATACAGACTTAAATAGAATTAACAATAAATATCATTGCAACAGAATACATGATAATATTACAAGCATCACAGACATGAATTTTGTCTGAAATTAAACACATAATGATACTTATCTTTGAAACTATAGTAACTCCACCAACTACGTACAAACCTTCCACGAACCTCCCAGCCTTAGACCATGCTACTCATAATGCTCAATAGTGGGTCACCCCCGAGCTAGGACTAAGCTCCACCACGGGAAAGGGAATCCTAGACTAGGCTAAGGTTATAGGAAAACTACACAGAGCAACCAAAAGGATTCTCTCTAGGATCCTTCTTAGGCCCACTACTCATGGACTCTCATTCCCCACATGCCTGTTCCACCCAGGAGTATGCACCTTCACAAGCATAGTTCATCGATGCTTCACCTCCCTCTCTAGGTCTCGGAAACAGGCCGGATTAGGAATTCTCAGAGCTCTGTAGATGGTGTTGGACTCTCTCTGGGAGAAAAACACTTCCCAATAGACTCTCTCACCTAAAGAGAGATTCTCACAGGCCTGCCAACCTGCCTCTTCAAACACGGGCCTAACAACCCGCTTCTTCAACCAGATTCAGCCCAATTCCTGTAAGGTGAGGATAACAGAAACACAATTCCACTCAGGAAAACCAGAAGGCAGCAACCCAAAGACAGTTCGGGTACGGACTCGGCTATGCAAGGGTGGATAGGTTGGGCTCACAGGATACATAGGTGACATAGCTCAATCCACGAGTCTTCCATTGGTTTCAGAGTGCGTGACAAGGAATCCACGCACAGGGTGAACACAGACTCAATGGTTCAGACAGAGGATGTGTCAGCTTCTCAGGAAAACATCACAGGTTGGCCTCACGGTTTTGGGTTTTAGAGCTACTTGAGGTATGCAGAGATCAGACGCAGAGGCCACACAGTTCAGACAATGGACGCACGAATGGAGGATGAAACCCCATCACGGCTCAATTATTGGGTTAAATTGCATGTGCCTGGGCCGACACATGTCACCCATGAAGTTTCATGCACTCCATCAAGTATGCGTTCCCTTTTTCTAGGAACTTAGGATAAAAATATACCTTTCACACCACTTTGGAATAATAATAAATTATTATTCTCAAGGACTTAAGCCCCTAAGCTTAACCCCTCTTTCCAACCTTTTAGCCCCTTTTCCCTTACCCACCTTGTGGAAGCTTATTTCCCCATCACTCTTTCTTCATGGTTAGTCTGCGTGCAGTGATGTTTAATCTTTATTTATGTTCTACATAATTACATATACAAAAACAAGCTCCTGGCCTATAACACTTAGGCTCTCCGACCTAATAAACACATAAGCCCACCAAATTATCAATACTCGGCTCACCAGCCTACAAAACATGATTACAATTCATAATATAACTGGGGCACGTCTTTGAGGTATTACAATCCCATCCCCTTATTTTTTCATTGTCCTTAGTGCAACTCTTTACACAACATCAGCAAGATTTTCAAAATCTTCAAAAAGATATGGGTATTCTGCCCGCATAGCATCTTCGTGCTCCCATGTCGCATCCTCAAGATTGTACCAGTTCCACTGGACCTTTACAAGCCCTATGTCTTGATTCCGGAGTTATTTGCTTTTCCGGTCCAATATGTGCACAGGATGCACTTGCAGGACACCTTCTTGCTCCACCTGAATCACATTCCAATTGATTACATGATTAGCATCAGGTATATATTTCTTAAGCAATGAAATGTGAAACAAATAATGTACAGTCATGGATGCAGGTAATGCAAGCATATATGCAACTGGCCCAATCCTTTCTATGTTTTCAAATGGCCCACAAAATCTGGTTGCCAACTTGGCGCAGTTTCCTAGCTTCAGGGAACTTCTATTGGCTTTCACTTTCAGGAAAACATGATCACCCACTTTAAACTCTCTGCGGGTTCTATTTTTATTAGCATAACTTTTCTTCTTGTCTTGGGTAGCCTTTAAATTCTACTTAATTTTCAGCATTTGCTCTTCCATTTCCTTGAGCAACTCTGGCCCAACTACTACCCTATCAGCTGGATTATCCCATCTTACTGGAGTATTGCACTTTCTAACATAAAGTGCCTCAAATGGGCTCATCTTCAACGATGCTTGAAACCCATTGTTGTAGGCAATTTCTACCAAATGTAAGTAGTATTCCCATTTCAATGGTTTTTCCATCACATACATCCTTAGCATATCTTCTATTACTCTGTTCACCCTCTCAGTCTACCCATCAGACTCAGGATGATAGGTTGTGCTAAAGTTTAGATTCGTTCTGAATCCTTTGAACGACCCCTTCCAGAACTTGGAGGTAAATTTTGGGTCCCTGTCAAACACAATTTTCTTGGGAATACTGTGCAATCATGTTATTTCCCTCATAAAAATATCATCAACATTTGTTTCCTTGTTAGTAGAATTTAACGAAATGAAATGGGCAACTTTCATAAGCTTGTCCACCACCACCATGATTGAATCATGATGCTTGTCGGTTTTGGGCAATCCTATGATGAAATCCATTGTCACCACTTCCCACTTCCACTAAGGAATGGATAAAGGCTGCAACAACCCTATTGGTGCCTGTGCTCAGCTTTAACCTTCTGATACTCCATACATCTAGCGATGTATTCATCAATCTCTTTCTTCATACCTGGCCAAAAGTAATGGCTCTTGACTGCTGCCACAGTTTTCTGATATCCAGGGTGCCCATCATAAGGCACATTATGCATTTCATTCAAAATCATAAGTTTTAAGTCCTAGACATTAGGTACATAAATTTTGTCCTTGTACAAAAGTGTTCCATCAGTTTCCAATTTAAAATTTTCCACTTTTTGTGGCATCTCACCTTGTTGTAGTTTTTCTACCAAATCCCTGTACTGCAAATCTGCATTTGCAACTTCCAAAATTCTTCTTTTAATATCAGTTTGGTACATGCTAATGGTTGTAGCATGTAATTCGTGTACTCTCATGCTGAGTATGTTATCACCATGTAATTTCTAGATGGTACTCGATCTTCCAAATTTTGGTGAAGGTTTATATGGCCATGGAGAAATGATGAATTAGAGGACCCGACTATATATGGCGACGTATGGATAAAATAACGGAAATGCAAAGGGTAGGACTCGATTGACCGTCGATCCTGAAAGCAGCCCAGATAATCGGCTAAGGCACATATTGGGAATGTAACTAGCATGAATATTAAACAATCAATGGCGGGTCAGGGAAAAATGTCACGGTTTCATCACAGGACTTGTGGCGCCACCAGAGGTACATCGGGGTAAAAAGCGGTCTACTCAAAACCGCTTCGCCTCATCCCCGAAATTTCCGAAAGACAAGCACTACAGAGATTTCTACGAAATGGTTGGTGAAAGTAAGTTGGGGGATTAAACCATTTGTATATGAATTCAATCATTGCACACATATCAGTTTTCAAGTCTCAGTTTCCATGATTTCAAGCAATTTTGGCCAGTCGTCTTCCAAGGTGAATTCTGGGCAAACCGGAGCAAATTTTGAGAAACTAAAAGAGGTTTATACTCAGAATGGGCCATAGAGAAATAACCTCCCCCATATTTCTCGTAGTTGTTACATACTGGGAGAATCGAGGACATCTTGGAACCTTATATTTACGGATTCAAGATTTTTTATGTTAGAGACATATTTTTCAAATGTAGATCCCAGACAGATGGAGGAAAATTTCACAAAACCGAGAGAGGTTTTTATTCAAGAAAAACTTATTTACAAAAATTCTCCCATATTTTACACAAGTTTCACAGATTGGGAGATTTGAAGAAATCTCTGGAACCCTATTTCATGATTTCTTGTTAGAGGCATGCTTTTGCGGCACATGTTCCGGCCAGTTGGGGATGAATTTGGATAAATCAAGAGAGGTTTTTCTTCATAATAATATTATCTACAAAAAACGTTCTCATATTTTACACATCTATTGTGGTTTTTTACTTACAGGTGGCGTTTTGACGCCTATTTTTTCGTGTAAATGGTTTCCAAACAAAATGTTTATTTATTTGTGACCGATTTGGAAACGAAAAGACTCACTGTTTGTATAAAATGTGAAGAGATATGTATGTATCAGGGTTGGAAGAAGTGCAAGAGCACCTTTTGGTTGTATCAAACTCTATTTGTAAATTTTCTGAATTTGAATTGAATATAAATGCAGAAGATTTTGAAGTCTCTACGAAAAGATTCTAACGGGTGGTGATATGAGCTCTGTTTCCCTTCGTCGTATGTATTTCCTGTAACCTTTCATTTCATTTACATTTTCTTTTATTTAAATTGGACAGTTTAAAGGCCTAGAATTCGTCTTGTGATGCTCTTGTCTTAAGCAATTTAAACTATGTGATTGTCTTCTTAACTTATTCAGAATTCATTCCAGTAATGCTCTGACACGATTATTTCTTTTCTTTATCTTCCTACACACCTTTTTATTTCAAGAATAAATCAGATTCATCGCCTTATTTAGTCTTTTCCCTCTAGAGATTTCTATCAGTCGATGCATTTTTTTTGTTCACTTTAAGAATTTTGACTCCATAGCCCATAGTGTTCCCCACTTCTTTGCCAGCAACTTTATTAAAAATTCCCAAAACAAACCAAATCTAGCCACCAATTTCCATAGATATATCAAGCGACACAAGAGAGCCCTCTCTGAGTTGAGAAGGCTAGTGCCTCAGGTCTAAAGCTGGTTGAAACAATTACCTCTGTCATTTGTCTATTAAGCCGGACAGAATTTATATAGTGCTAACAGAGTGCATTAGCCACTTTATTCTCCTTCACTTCGATATGCTTGATATCAAAATTGTACTCACAGAGAAACTCCAACCATCTACTTTGTCTAGCATTCAAGGTTGGATGATCAAAAAATTACTTCATACTGATATGGTTTGTCCTCGGTTCAAACCTCCTTCCCATGAGGTAATGTCTCCATTTCTTTAGAGCGTGAATGATAGTTTCCAACTCTAAATCATGAGTGGCATAATTCTTCTCGTGCTCTTTCAACTTTCTGGATTCATAACAAATTACGAACCCATTCTGACTGATGACTCCTCCCAGTCCTTCTTTTCATGCATCTGTACATAGTACAAAGTCTTCATTCAGATCTGCAATCCTCGGGATTGGAGCACTAGTTAATAGTTGCTTCAATTGCTGGAAGCTTTTCTCACATTCCTCTGTCCACTGAAACTTCTTCTCCTTCCTTTGCAAGGAAGTGATAGGGTGAGATATCCTTGAGAACCCTTTGATAAACCTTATGTAATAACCATCTAGACCCATAAAAGATCTAACTTCCATCACGTTCTTTGGCTCTGGCCATTTTCTGATGGCCTCAATATTCTTAGGATCTACAACTATCCCATCCTTCGAAATAATATGCCCCAAGTAATGGATCTGTTTTTAATAAAATTAGCATTTTCTCAACTTGGCATATAGTCAGTTCTCTCTTAGCACCTGCAACACCATCCTCAGATGTTGTTCATGCTCTTCCTCTGACTTGGAATACACCAAAATGTCATCCAAGAAGACTATGAAAAATTTTTCTAGATAGTCCTTGAATACACCATTCATCAGGAACATAAAAACAAACAGGTGCGTTCGACAGCCCAAACGACACCACTATGAACTCGTAATGACCATATCTTGTTCTAAAGGTAGTCTTGTTGATGTCTTCATCCTTTATCCTTACCTATTGATATCCCGAACTGAGGTCTATATTCAAAAATATCTTCACATCCTTCAACTAATCAAAGACGTCGTCAATCCTCGACAGAGGATATTTGTTCTTTACAGTTACTTTGTTCAGTTGTCTGAAATTGATAGACAATCTCAACATCCCATCCTTCTTCTTCATGAACAGGATAGAAACCATAAGTGAACGAAAAAAATGCATCTACCTTTGTTTCCCTAACAACCCCAACATTGAATGGGCATCTACATTGGCCTTTGTCCCCCTACGTCAGCCATTCTCGGCTCTCTAAATGATGTCTGTCCTTGAGGACTATTTCTAAAAAAGGGAGGATTGTTTCCCTACTGCCTCTTCTCTTTCTTAAACTTATTTTGGTCATCCCAAGCCTTCCAAAAAGTAGGCTTTTCTCTTTGTTGCTCATATAGGCATTTCTCTCTTCTTATCGTTTCTTCCATAGTATTAGGGTCATGATATTGAATCTTGTCCCCAATGGAAGGTAGTAGTCCACTCATATACCTTTGAATCTTGACAGTCTCATCCTTGATGAACGGAACATACTTCAGTAATTCCAAAAACCTTCATTCATATTCATCAATGGTCATGCTGCCCAGCTTGAGTTCAAAGATCTCTTTCATCTTTCTGTCATAATATCTTTTAGTCAAGTATTTATTCTCGAAATACCTCTTGAATTCTCTCCAAGTGATATCTTTCTCTCTAATGTGTTGCGCCTACACAAGTTGATCCCACCACATGGATTCTTTTCCTTTCAATTGATACATCACAATTCTTCCTTCTGCATGAGAGGAATAATTCTACAGTTGGAAATATTTCCTCATGACAAGAAACCATGTCTCGACATATTCCTCCTTCTTGTGTTCTCCATCAAACATAGGAGTCTTAATCTTGTTCATTTCTCCTTTTAGTTCATCCACTCCAGATATCCTGTGATTTATGGTTGGAGATGGGCTTGAACTACTATGTGCCCTCCTCTTAGAGAGACCTTGGGAGTGATGATGGTGTCTACCAACACTCCTTAATCTTCTTCCTTCAGAAGTCTGGTGACTCCCTATTTTTCTCGAGTCTCTCTCCTTTCCCAACTTCTTTTCTATTCTCTCCAGACTCTTCATCAATTTCAAGTTGAATTCTCCTTGTTGTTCCTTAGATTTCATGATCTTTCTGTTATATTCTCGATGAGTTTGGGCATCTTTATGCAATCATTCAATGATTTTCATCATATGCCCTTCCTTATCTATATCTTCTCCATGCCCATTGGATTTCGACCCTTCAAATCCCAAATGAACATCCATCCCTTTATCTTCATTCTCTGAAATGGAAGAATTATGTGTCTCTTCCATTTCTTTTGCACTCAGTGGAAATTCTATTCGTTTTTGGCACTCATTAAACTTCTGCAAACACAATGTATAGACAACCAGATATTGTCAGTCCATTATTCCTTAAAAAATCCTACAACATTCATAAACAAATCTGACTCAAGATAACATTCAGTTTTCATTCTCTATGATTCTCGTTCAAGCAAGAATCCCCACAGATTTCTTCTTTCAGAGCTTTGCTCTACTAATTTTTCGGGCACTAGCCCCTTTCTCTCAGTTCCCCAACACACATGACCATGGGTCGTGACCAAGAGCTAGATCAATAAGCGCGCACTTAGGCCTTCGACCTTTGGCTTCAAAATATTTCCAAGCATAACACAAAAATCACTTAGAGTTTCGAGTTACCAAACTCGCGCAGTAGGGTGGATCAACAATCCACATCTACCCATCATCCTATGATTGACACTCTCTATGGAACCTCAGGCATCTGAGTTCAGGGACTTCGGGACTTCGAAATATTTCACATCCGCACACCCTGAACCATTAATCTCTGAACACTTCCACATCACCTCAAGTGATGTTATTACGTTACATCACTTAATGTTTTCCCAATTGTGGGGGAATTCAAAGGTTGTTTGGAGTAACCCTCCTTTCATCCTACAATTCTCCTGATGCTAACACGTAACCCCTCAGTGAAACCATAGTTTGGACTTCAGGACCTCCTTGGAGAATTATCTTCCATGCAACTTGGGTCCCGCAATGTCGACTATTTGTTGATCTTGATGTATCGTGACCAATGCCACTATGGGTCCTCCAACCTTTAACTATGTTACCTAACCTCAGGCCCCAATAACCCTGCTCACAAAGGATGCTACATGGCGGAATACTAGTGTCTGATACGTGGCCCATTCAAATGGGTGACACTCATCGCATTCCAAATTCCATCTCAATCTTCCATGGGTTCTAAACCCACTGACACGTGGCACACATACTATGTGTCCACGTCACCTCTAGGTGATGTCATCATGACTCACCACTTCGACTCTTTGAGCTTCGGGAGTTTCAACTCCTCTACGCTCGCTTTTGTCTAGAGTGCTTTCTCCCAGAGTTCATGATCTACCAATGCATGTCCTCCTTCACGATCAACAGCTATGAGTGACTTCGACACTTTGGCCTTCGGGAATTTCAACTCACAACAATTGCCTCCTCATGAAGTACTTCCACCCGAAGTACACAATCTCTTGACGTGTGTCCTTCGCAACAAACAATTGCGATCTACTTCGAGACTTCGGGAGTTTGTCACACTCCACACTAGAAATCCTCTAAAGTGATTTTCCTTTTCCTTCCTGGACACAGATCTAACGGTCAGGCTCTTCTCCTACAATCTACAGTGTAGATCTCCTTCAGAAGTTTATGACTAAATGCATTCCACTTCTCTCGACTACGAACTCCGAAAGGCTTCTAGGATAACCCTCCTAACCTTTTCTGGATCTAACGGTCATAAAGGACTTTCCTTTTTCCCAAATAGATCCTACAGCTCCAACACCCCAAGTGTTGAGCACTCTCTCTCTGTGGTCAAATACCACACTGGCTGTGGTTTTATTCTACCGCTACTCCTCCTGAGCTTCGTAACACAGCCAAGTAACTCCTTGGCACTCAGAAACATTCTAAGGTTCAAAATTGGTTCCTCCGAACACCATTTCCACTCGAAACCTTGGCTCCAAAGACCACTTATCTGGCCCATCTAGGCTCAAGATTGAAACCATGGGCTTTGATACCATATTGTAACATCCTCAGCCATCAACCCCACTACCAGGAAACGCTACTACGTGGAACATTCACATACATACATACATACATACATACATATATATATATATATATATATATATATATATATAACATGCATATTAAATCAAATTAATGAATTTAACATAGATTTACTTCCATCATAAAAAATTAAATAGAATTAACAATAAATATCATTGCAACGGAATACATGATAATATTACAAGCATCACAGACATGCATTTTAACTAAAATTAAACACATAATGATACTTATCTTTGAAACTGTAGTAACTCCACCAACTACGTCCAGACCTTCCAGGAACCTCCCAGCCTTAGACCACACTGCTCATCATGCTCATCAGTGGGTCACCCTCGAGCTGGGACTAAGCTCCACCCCAGGCAAGGGAATCCTATAGTAGGCTAAGGTTATAGGAAAATTGCACAGAGCAACCAAAAGGATTCTCTCTAGGAGCCTTCTTACGACCACTACTCACAAACTCTCATTCCCCACATGCATGTTCCACCCGAGAGTATACACCTTCACAAGTATATTCCATCGGTGCTTCACCTCCCTCTCTGGGTCTCGGCAATAGGTCGGATCAGGAATTCTCAGAGATCTGTAGCTGGTGATGGACTCTGTCTGGGATAAAACCACTTCCCAGGAGACTCTCTGACCTAGAGAGAGTTACTCACAGGCCTGAAAATCTTCCTCTTCAACCACAAGCCTAAAAACCTACTTCAACCAATTTTAGCCCAATTCCCGCAAGGTGAGGATAACAACAACATAATTCCACTCAGGAAAAATAGAAGGAAGCAACCCAAGTAAAGTTTGGGTACAGACTCGGCTCTGCAAAGGTGGATAGGATGGGCTCATAGGATACACAGGTGACACGGCTCAATCCATGAGTTTTCCACTGTTTTCAGGGTTCATGACAAAGAATCCACGTAGAGGTCGAAAACAGACTCAATGATTCAGATAGAGGATGCATCGGCTTCTCAGGAAAACATCACAGGTTGGCCTCATGGTTTCGGGTTTTAGAGCTACATGAGGTATGCAGAGATCAGATGCAGAGGCTACATGGTTCAGAAAGAGGACGTAAGAATGGAGGACGAACCCCCATCATGGCTCAATTCTTGGGTTAAATTGCATGTGCTTGGGCTGACACATGTCGCCCATGAAGCTTCATGCACTCCATCAAGTATGTGTTCCCTTTTTCTAGGAACTTAGGATAAAAATATACCTTTCACAACACTTTGGAATAATAATAAATTATTATTCTCAAGGATTTAAGCCCCTAAGCTTAGCCCCTCTTTACAACCTTTCAACCCCTTTTCCCTTACCCACCTTGTGGAAGCTTAGTCCCCCATCACTCTTTCTTCATGGTCGGTCTGCACGCAACGATGTTTAATCTTTATTAATGTTCTATACAATTACATATACAAAAAAAGGCTCTTGGCCTATAACACTTAGGCTCTCCGGCCTAATAAACACATAATCCCACCAGCTTATCAATACTCGGCTCACCAGCCTACAAAACATGATTACAATTCATAATATAACTGGGGCACGTCCTAGACGTGACCCAGTTATATTATGAATTGTAATCATGTTTACAATTCATAATATAACTGGGGCACGTCCTTGTGGTATTACAAGGACCTCACTTCATTTTATTTTTGATAGTGGAAGCCATAAGAGCCTCATCTCAGCAGAGGTCTTCAAGCAAATGGATTTACCAACAACACCACACCCCAACCATACAACATCGGATGGCTCTGCCAGGTATGAGATCTTCATGTCAGCCAAGAGTGTCTCCTATCATATGGCATCAATCCCTTCAAGGATGACATACTGTGTGATGTTTCCCCACTGGAATTTTGTGATGTTCTATTAGGCTAGCCATATATGTGGAGGTGTCATGTTGTTTATGAGTCTCGACCCTGTAGCGTCCTTGTTACTCTAGCAGGTCATCCCCACAGGATACCAGATGTAATTCCAACTAATGTCTCAACAAAATAGTGCCGCAAAATAATCTCTCATAATGCAAAGTTTATCCTATTCAAAACTTGGTCAGAAGAGAAGAAAACTGCAACCACTGCAGCCTCGACCCAATACCTTCTATCCAAGAGAAGCAGATTAACGAGATTGTAGAAGAGTGCCAAGTTATTCCTACTGCACCTACGGGGGTTCCTCCACACTACCCAGTCCAATTAGGTTATAATACATCCCTTCATGTTCTTCATGTTAAATCTTCACCAACAAATTCCTCCGACACTTAGATAGATCATGCAAACAGATTGGTTCATAACAACCTTCCACAAGCTAAGCAAGGCAACTTCTTCAGCAAGGAAAGAAACTCACCAAGGTTCAGATTCAACAAAAGCTTCCATGGGGACTTGGTGAAAAGGATACCATTTCTTCCTAATGGGGGAGGATTGATCTAGGATAAAATCGGTGGCCACCCACCTATTCCATTGACTCAAAACAGGGGTTTCCACTTTGGCAGTTTTTTTACATCTTTTCGGGTCCTAAACTTTTGGGGCCGTTTTGAGGCCCTAAAATGCATTTTATGGGCCCTCCATAGTCACACTATAGGCTTTATCCAATGTGTGATATACAAATGTGTTTTCCTTGGTTATACCTTTCAAATGATCTATCGTGCACCCCAAATGGAGATCGTATGAAAAAATTACACCCTTGTTAAGTTGACGTACCAACTACCCCAATTGGGGCCTGCAAACCTTTTGGCATTTCATCTTCCACAGTTAGGGTTTTGGATTTTCTTTATAATAAAAAGGCCTATAGAGCCTTAATGTAAACATCATCATCTTCTTGAAAATGAGAGTATCCATCACATCTCTTCTCAAAGATAATATGCCAACATTCTAGTGAATCATTCACTCTGTAATTTTACAGTTTCTGTACATTCTCTCATTAATAAAAATTGTGCATTATTGTATCTTTGTGTTTATTGCAATATTTCTGTGTATCCCACAATATCTCTATATATTTCATTGTTATATATATATCAATTCATTTCATTCTCAAAATAATCTGGATCAAAGTGATATTGCATGGACTTGTGTGAAGAGTAGAAACTGAGCAGTGAAGTTTTCAGAGTAGCATGGCCCAGTAGTATACTAGGTACATTACAGTTTAGTATCAGAGCATGTGTAAGGTGGTAACGAGACTCAGTGGGAGATTGTGTATGTTAAATTTTGGTAGGAAATCTATTGGTTCAACAATGGACTTTTATGGGCCCGAGATTAGTGTGAATAGATGTGTGTGCTAAGAATTGGTGCCATGCAATACAGAGTTTAGTTTGCGCAAAAGACCATTGGTGTGTGGGATAGATTTGTGATGTGCACAAAGACAATGATGTGCATGTGTGTGCACTAGAGTATGGGATGTTAAAATTGTTCAAGAAATCCAAGTAGAAGGATTATGACAAAATGATGTAAAGTTTTCATGTAATTGTTGCATGAAACCATCTAACAAATATTAATTTCCTGCACAATTTGTAGAATTTTCAGTGATTAGAGCAGAACAGACTCAGTGAAGAATATTAAAAGTATGGAATATGCGCAGAGGACTTATATTCCTAATGATTAATTTGGGAATCTGTATTTCGGTTTGGGTGTTGATGGTACAAAATCCAAGGGGGGGTGCATGAACTTGGTAGAAACTGCAAAAGTATTACAGAAAGATGTCCTGAGCTATAAGGCTAATAATGAAAGTCTTATGAAATCCAAGGTGTAGGAAGATGACTTCAATGTCAAATTGATGCAAATTCTAGACATAATAGAAAATAATATGGATAAGGAGACAAAGTCAAGTAGATCAATAGGTTGTAGGTTTCATGATGAGAAAATAAGAGAAGAAATAAGTGTCAGTAAGAATTCTTTCAGGAAAGGGCGTAGTAGCTCAAGTCCATCTCCTATCAAAAATCATAAGAGAAGGACTAGGGTGGATGACCTATAGGGGGGAATGAATAATATTAAGCCTCCTACCTTTGATGGTGAGCACAAGAAGGAAAAATATGTAGAGACCAGGTTGTTAGGTATGAGAAAGTACTTCCAACTGCATAACTATTCTTCACAGGAAGAAAGGAGAATTGTTATTTATTAGTTAAAGGTAATGGCATCAATGTGGTGGGATCAGTATGTGAAAATGAAACACATTGATGAGAATAAAGTTACTTGGAGAGATTTCAAGAGGTATTTCCAAAATAAATACTTAACCAAGCGGTACTATGAGAGGAAAATGAAGGAGTTCTTCAAACACAAGCTTGGGAACATAACGACTGATGAGTACAAAAGATGATTTTTAGAATTTTTGAATGATGTGCCATTTATCAAGGATGAACAAGTGAAGATTCAAATATTTGAGTGGATTTCCCTCATTTATTAGTGACAACATACGATATGATGACCCTAAAACATTGAAAGATACCATACAGTGCGCTAAGTGTCTTTATGATCAGCAAAGGGGAAGATCGACTCTCCAAAAGGATTGGGAAGACAAGGTGAAAAGTAAGGTGGAATATATGAAGAAGGGAGTTAAACCACCATTTTTCAGAAATACTGCACAAGGACAAACAACTATTTAGGAGCCCAGAATCTCGGAAATGGTGGGACAAAATTCATGGCAACAACCTATGTAGTGTTGGGGTTGTGGAGGAAATCATATGTGTAGATATTGTCCTCAAAGAGGTGATAAAGTGAGGATTGGGAATAATGTACAACAAGCTACGATAGTGGAGGACATGCATAGAAATGTGCCAAGGATTTACGCCACATTGGATAACAAGCAGGCTGAGTTCTAGTCGCACATGATCAAGGTGGAAGGTAAAATTAATGACCAACCCATTTCTATTTTAATAAACTCATGAGCTAGTCATAGTTATCTAGATCCTAAAATGGTGGAAAGACTCAATTTGTCAGGAAGCAAGCTTGGAAAACCTTGGTTGGTGTAGTTAGCTACAGGAGAAAAAAGGAAAATCAATGAGATTGTTAAGGCATGTCCATTGGAGATGACTGGACTGCGCACAAAAGATGATTTTAATATTATACCTTTGGGCTCATATGATTTCCTCATTGGTACAGATTGGTTGGATGAGAATCATGATGTCCTGGATTGTTAAAATAAGGAATTCACTTTTCTGTATGAGAAAGGAAGATTGAGATCAGTTCAAGGAATTCCAAGAGTTGAGACTATTAGAGAAATTGCAGCATTATAGTTAAAGAAAAGTTATAGGAAAGGGTGTCAAGTATTCACAACTCACATGGAAGAGGCACCTAAGGATAAAGCGCCAAGTGTGGAAGACTACATAGTACTGAAAGAGTATGAGGATGTCTTTAAAGATATACCAGGATTTCCTCCAAAAAGAGATATTGACTTATGTATTAATATAACGCTGGGAGAAACACCTGTATCCAAGACTCCTTACAGGATGAGTACACCAGAATTGAAGGAGTTGTAGATGCAAATTGAAGAGATTCTGAAGAAGGGGTATATAATCCCAAGTGTGTCACCTTTGGGTGCACCAGTTCTATTCGTGAAGAAGAAGAATGGCACACTGAGACTTGGTATTGACTTCAGGCATTTGAACAAAATAACAATAAGGAACAAGTATCATTTTCCAAGGATAGATGACATGTTTGGTCAACTGAGAGGTGCAAGTACATTTTTGAAGATATATCTCATATCTGGATATCACCAAGTGAGAATAAAAGAGGAGGACATCAGGAAGACTTCCTTCATAACAAGTTATGGTCATTACGAGTTTACAATGGTGCCATTTGGGTTGTCAAATGCACCAATTGTTTTCATGTGTTTGATGAATGGAGTTTTCAGAGAGTATTTAAATAAGTTTGTCATTTTATTTTTGGATGACATTATTATTTAATCAAAGTTTGAAGAAGAACATTAGAAACACTTGAGGATGGTGTTGCAGGTGTTGAGGGAGCATCAAATTTATGCAAAGATCAGAAAATGTTCATTTTATCAGTGACAGATTCATTATTTGGGTCATATTATTTCACAAGAAGGAATATTTGTGGACCCAGTGAAGATAAAATCCATTGAATCATGGCCAACACCAAGAAATGTTGCATAAGTGAGATCCTTTATGGGACTAGCAGGGTACTATAGAAGGTTTTTTGAAGGATTTTCATAGATTGTGCATCCAATCACATCCCTGCGGAAGAAAGGTGCATGATTTGAATGGACTCCAAATTGTACAAGGAGTTTTCATCACTTGAAGATTTTGTTAACAAGTGCGTCGATTTTGAGGATTTCTTATCCATATGCAAAATTTGGTGTGTACACAAATGCATGCAAGGAAGGACTTGATGGAGTCCTAATTTAGAATGGACATGTGGTACGCTACGAATCAAGGAAGTTGAAAGAGTATGAAAATATCTATGCTACATGTGACTTGGAATTGGCAGCCATAGTGCATGCTTTGAATATGTGGTGGCGTTATATCATGGGTAACACATTTGAGCTGAGAATAGACCATTGTGCTCTGAATTATTTGTTTGGACAACCAATTTTGAATGCCAAACAAAGAAGGTGGTTAGAGTTCCTTAGTGAATATGACTTCAACATAAATCATATCATAGGAAAAGAGAACAAGGTGGTTGAAACACTCAACAAGAGGATGCATGAGATGTATGCTACAACCATTAGCATGTACTAGACCGATTTGCACAACAGAATTTTGGAAGTTTCCAAATCATATATGTGCTATATGGATATATGTGTGACCTTACAACAAGGTATGTCGCAGCCAAATTTTGAATGTTATGAGCTAAGAGAGGATGGGATCCTCATGTATAGATGTAGAGTCAATGTGCCATATGAACAAGAGTTGAAGAACCTGATTTTGTCAAAGATGCATAAGGTTCCTTATGTTGGACATATAGGATACCAAATGACAATTGTTGCAATCAAGAAGTAATACTTTTGGCCAGGTATGAAAAAGGAAGTTGTATATTTTATTGCGAGATGTCTCGAATGTCATAAGGTCAAGTCTAAGCACAGAAATCCAACTAGTTTGATGCAACCTTTGCCTATTCATGAGTGGAAGTTGGAATTTGTGACCATGGAATTCATAACTAAGTTTCCTAGGACTTCTAAGAAACATGATTCTATTATGGTGGTGGTGTACATGCTTACTAAAGTATTCCATTTTATTCCAATGAAGTCAACGCAAAAATCAAAAGACATTGCTAAGATTTACATACACAAAGTTGCCAAGTTGCATGGTGTATGCAAGACAATTATGTCTGAGAAAGATTCCAAGTTTACCTCGAACTTTTGGAAAGGGATATGCAAGGGATTTGGAACAAGTATGAATTTCAGCACAACATATCACCCTGATTCAAATGGTCAAACTAAGAGGGTAAATCGGGTGATTGAAGACATGTTGAGGTTGTATGTGATGGATCAACCATCCAAGTGGGAAGA
>JZKD02S0519647.1:389041-400681 GCA_000966675.3 Picea glauca | reverse complement strand
AATGTAGGGAAGTAAGCAATAGAACATTCAACATCATTCACACATATGAGATACACAGAGACAGATATTTCCTGAGGAAACCCATAAAGGGTAAAAACCTCTTCTTCTTTATATGGTAAGTAATCTTTACATGCTGCACATTATCATACTTATGAGCACCAACTCATAATGAGGCTACAACCTCTGTTTTGCAAGCTGCTACTTGCTGAGAGCACCAACTCTCTCAATTCTCTAGCACCCACTAGAAGGAAGCACTGACTCCCTGGTTTCTCTAGCACCCACTAGAAGGAAGCACCAACTCCCTGGTTTCTCTAACACCCACTAGAAGGAAGCACCAACTCCCTAAGTGTTCCAGCACCAACTGGATGGAAGCACCAACTTCCAGTCACACAGGCACCAACCTGTATAACAGAGAACAACAGTTCTCCTTTGCACCACCCTACCACCCTAGTTTCTCTAGCTGCAACCAGATGGAAGCTACAACTCCATGTGTTCAAGAACCCACTTGAACCTCTGAGGACAACAGTCCTCCCTAGCACCTCCCTACCACCCTGAAATATAAATCAATGATTGAATAACCAACAACACAGATAAATCAATTATTACCACTTCTTCATTGTTCTGCAATTCTTCTCTGCTACACTATTCTTCTTCTCTATTCTCCTATATCAGTGTCTCTCTGCCTGCATCTTCTTGCGCTTTCTGATCTTCTACTTTTCTCTACAAGTGCAGCTTAGCCTTCTTTTACTATCTCAGCTATGCATCTATGTTCTTTGCTTCTACTCTGCTTTATGCTTTGTGTGCCATGTCCCTTTTATGCACCATTCCTCTTCTGTGCATTTCAGCTACTACACTCTGCCTCCTTCTACACACTTGAATCACTCGTAATAGCTCCCCCCATCTCTTCTTTGTTCTCCATTCTTATGGTCTCTGTGCACCTTGTGCATCCTGTATACACAATCCTTCTACATGCTCTACTCCACCATCATTGTTCTCCACATCCACATCTTTTCTCCCACTCCTCATTGCCACAGCTTCACTACCTCGAGCATCAACACATTCTCTTTGTTCTGCATGTTCTCCTCATTTTGAGTACTCTACATGATCATCATAGAAACTCTTCAGCTTCTCTGGTGGTTAAACCCATGCATCCATCATCATTGGGTGTTATGTCAAGATTCCTTATCCTGTCAAGAAGTTGAGACTCTTTGTCTTCTCTGTCACAGTCGATCTCATCCTCTCTGTTGCAGTTACAGGATTCCATGCTCTTCCATTTGTCAATTGCCTCTATGAACAGTCTTCATTCCACTAGCAAATACCTTGAGACTCTTCAACTTCTCTGGCGATCACCCTAAAGTTTCTTCGAGTCCTTTGGCAAAAACAATCAGTCATTTCTAGAAGTTACACTATGAACCTCTGAAAACCGCATCAGCAACTGAAACGCCACTGATCGATTAACTATGAAGAGAAATAGTAGCCCTTTTATCATATTCCTGAATAACCTACACCATTGGATTATAAATGATGGGTCTCGCGCTTATTTCACCATTTCACAATTCGGCATTTTGGCATTCCTGTGGTGAGGCATCTCATCTCTCCAAGTCGCGATCTCTGAAATGGATATTAGCTTCATTCTACCTCCTCCCTTGAGCCTTCGTCAATGTGACCATAGGTTATGACCAGGGGCCAATTCTAAACACGCATTTCACATTTCGAGTTTTGGGGATTTTGTGATGAGTCGTCTCGACTCTCCATGTCCCAACCTCTGAAATGGAGCTTGTCTCTTTGAGCTCTTCTCTACAGCTCTTCGACGATGTGACCACCGGTGATGACCAAGCTCTTATCCATACAGTGCTTTCAAAATTTTGCATTTCGGCACTTCGAGACTCCTGTGATGAAGAGTCTTGACTCTTGACTCCTCCAACTCCTAGTATTCGAAAATCTGGTCGATGTGCCTGTTTCAGGATCTTCGGCGTTTCACATTTTGGCACTTCGGGACTCCTGTGATGAAGAGTATTGACTCTTGACTCCTCCAACTGTCGGTATTCGAAACTCCGGTTGATGTGCTTGTTTCAAGATTTTCGGCGTTTTGCATTTCAGCACTTTGAGACTCCTGTGATGAAGAGTCTCGACTCTTGACTCCTCAAAGTCCCGGTATCCGAAACTATGGAATGGAGTCTTTGACATGCTCGCTTTGAGATTTCAGCATTTCGCACTTTTGCATTTCATCATTTCTATGATGAAGTGTTTCCTTGACACCTCCAACTCCCGGTATCCAAAACTCAGGTTGATGTGCCTGTTTCGGGATTTTCGGCGTTTCGCATTTCGGCACTTTAAGACTCCTGTGATGAAGAGTCTCGACTCTTGAATCCTCCAAGTCCCAGTATCCGAAACTCCATAATGGAGTCTTTGTTGATGTGCCTGTTTCGAGATTTTGTAAGCCCGCTTCTCCTAGCACTTTAAAGAACGTACGGGTTCTCCTAGATCCAACGATGGTCGGACCCTGCACTCAGATCTAATGCCCGAGATCTGTCCTCCATATTTGTGCTCCTCGTGTCTAGATTCAGATCTGACAGTCATCAGGAATTCTGAATGGGATCCAATGATCACTGTCACTTCTCCTCCTGAGCTTACACATCCTCCTGACTTGGAGTAATTTCTAAGTGTCAAAGGCCTCAACCTTTGATCCGTCTAAGATCCTGAGTACGCTATCTCTCTTGAGCTTTGGCAATGAGTTAACCTCATCCCTGGTGGACACCTACGTACTACGTGCAACTCTGCGCTAATCCTCCTGAGCTTATGTTGTTCCTGTTTTACCATCACTGCACACTCTGATCTTGCCATCAATGACAAGAACACTCTACTTGTAAACATGCCAACAATCTCCCCCTTTGGCATTGATGGAAACCCTGAAGGAATGCGCTAATATGTTTGGACCTCCAACTATAGTATCTGGTCCAGACCACTCCTTTTCTCCCCCTTTGACATCAATGTCAAAGAAAACATGATCCCTCTGAGCTGTTGCAGTATTTTTAGGAGATATCAAATATTAAACCAGCAAAAACTCCCCCTAACAGGATGGACTCTCTTATTTGAGGCCTGTAGAATATTTGTATCTAAACCAGAGTCTTCTCCTTCTGATTCTTGGACCTGTTCATCTTCATCTTCAACTGTGTCCTCTGTAGCAGACTCAATATTGCTCTCCTCTCTTACTGGGACTCCTTCATCAACCTTTTCTTGTCATAACTGGATGACTCCCCTTGTCACTGTTATCTCTATGCGTCTGATTATTTTCCCCCTTTGTTCCTAAAAGGTTAGCTTTCCTTGACAAGGTCTTTCCTCTTGTTATCTCTACAGGATGTCATGTATATCATTTTGTAAAACAAAATGTTGTTGTTGAAGATGTTTTTGTCCTACTGAAACACTGTGTAACTGTAGCTTGTACTTTTCAAATAACCCTTGGATCTCCCCATTGATTCTCATCGATCTCTATTACTGCAATTTCATTTTTCTTCCATGATGCATACAATCCAAGGCTTTTATGACCATATTCAATCACAAGAAAAAACCTCTACAACCACTCTCAAACCTGCTTTTCTTTTTCATAGACGAAGGACCTGTATCAGGTTTCTTAGGAGTACTAATTTCTTCCTTGTTGTATCCAATACCAGATTTGTCATTTGGTGATCTCTGACTCTCCAAGAGCTTATCCAGGGTCATGGAGCTATTTAAGAACTTGCTTTGGGTGTTTGACTTCTCAACCTTCAAAACTTCAGCTTCCATCTTATGACATGATTCTTCTTCTACTTCTTCCATGGGATAGATGCTAACTGAACATTCTTGTATTGTATCTGTGTCTTCTTCTTTACTTGCAGTGGAGGATTCAATATCAACATCATTAATTGTCCTTATGCCTTTATTCACCACTTGTCCCGAGTTTACATTTACCTTACACTCTTTGGATGTGAACACCTCTTCACTGCCTCTGTCACACTTTTGACTTGTACTGAGCAAATTATGTTTCAGACCATCCACAAGCAGAATGTACTAGGCATTTCCTTTGTCATTACTCAAACTCACCATCCCTTTATCCTTGATTTTACCTGGTTCATCATTTTAAAGGATCACATTTCCTGTTTTTCTTTTACTTATGGATAGAAGCTTATCCTTGTCTCCAGTCATGTGCTTGGAACATTCACTATATATATTCCTGGAGGCCTTTTGTTTTTGAGTTTAAAGTGCTAGACCACATTTTTCACTATCTTTCCTTTTCCATGTGTTGGCCTTTCTATCTAAGAAATTTATCCTTGGATCTGCTTTGTAATTCTTTAGATGGCAGTTTGCAGCTTTGTGGCCAAAGTTGTGACAGTTATAGCATTCAATCTCATTGTTCAATAGGTCAAAGTTATTGTTGTAGCGTTGTCTACTCATTGACTATTTATTATTTTTTGACCTCCTCAGTTGCATGTCTCTAGACTTAATTTGGCAATTTGAAATCTCTGATGGTTTGTTACTTGGTTGTATCATTCTTTGTTGTCTATTCCTTGGAAATATTAATTGCTCATGTCTAAGTCTTAAGGAACAATTTACATCTTTGTGACCAAAGTTAGAACAGTAGAAACAATATCCATAAAAAAATTCTTTGTACCTGGAAAATGGTTGTCTTCTTTGAGCAAATCAATTTCTTCCATGCTGATGATTTCCTTGAGCAGGGACAGTATTATTTCCTTGTTCTACAGATTCAGTTCTGGCACCTTTTTCTTTACTTCTCCTAGGAAGTTGATTATCTTCCTTTGTTTCTGCAGGTTTGTTGTCATCATTAGTTGTAGATTTGACAAACTTGATGAAGTCTTTGTTGCTTGGATGACCACTACGTGATCCCTCTTCATAACCCAAGCCTGTTTTCAACTTTGGATTCCTTTGTTGATTCAGAATGGTGGCTAATCCTTTCGAGGCTTTGATACTTGACAGATTCTGATGATACAAGGCTTGAAACTTCTCCAACTCTTTCCTAGTTTTCACTACTTCTTCTTCCAGAGCTTTACATCTTGCCTTCTTTTCTAATAACTATTGTTTCGGAATGTCCTTGATTTTCTTTGCCTCTTCTAATTCCACTTTTAGCAGGGCAAAGTCTTCATCAGGCTGTTTAGTATCTTTCTCGAACTGTATCAACAATTGTTTTTGCTTTCTGTTCTTAATTTTGAGTCCGTCAAACTCTTCCAGTGCATTGATCAGTTCTCCTTCCATATCAACCACAACTTCTTCATCATTATCATCACTGCCTATGATTTTATTATCATAACCCTCTTTGGCCATAAACATGAAGTCATTTACCTTATCTTCATAGGAAGAGTCACTATCGGTGTCTTCTAAGGAGTAATCATTGTTTACACATAAACTTTTCTTTCTATCAAATCTTTTGGATTTGTACTTCTCTTCACCTTCAGAGTTCTGGTCCTTCTTCTTGTACGGACACTTATTTGCAAAGTGACCTATCTTACCACAGTTAAAAAATTTGAGGGGAAGCTTGCCTTGATATTTTCCTGATCCTTTCTCTAACCTTCTCACAAATTTTTCCTCAATATCATCTAAATCTGAATCAGTATCCTTGTCTTCTTTAAAAGATGCTTCTCTAGTAATGGATTTATATTTGTTGATTCTAATTTCATATGCAGATAAACTTCCTAGGAGTTGATCAATGGACAGAGTTTTAAGATCATTTACTTCTTCTATTGTAGAGACTTATGGATTAAATTTATCAAGAAAAGATCTTAAAATCTTCTGAACTAAAATTGATTCTTCAATCTTCTCACCAAGACCCTTCATGGCATTCACAAGTTCTTCAACTCTCAGAAAATACTTCCCAATTTTTTCATCTTCTTTCATCTGTAGCTTTTCAAACTGTACTCTGTAGGTATGAAGCTTGGCATCTTTTACCTTATCATTACCTTCATAACTACTAATAAGTTTATCCCACATTTATTTGGTAGTTTGAAGATGCATCACCTTTACAAACTCTGCTTCTGCAAGTCCATTCAAGATAGCATTCATTCCCTTAGCATTAAAGATAAATTCTAACTTATCATCCTTGGAAGCTAGCACAAAAGACTTTATGTATCCAATCTCTACTACATCCCAAACATCAACACCTAAGGCCATTAGGTATGTTCTCATTCTAACCTTCCAGAAGGCAAAATGTTTTCCATCAAATAGAGGAGGCTCACTGGCTGAAGTCCCTTCATGACTTGTCATGTTTAAGCTTACAGATCTACCTTTAAATAAAAGGAACCAACTCTAATACCAATTGTTGGACAACTGAGAGGGGGGGGGGGTGAATCAGTTTTTACCATGCTTAAACAATTTTTCTTATTTTAACTCTTTACAGAGCACTCAATAACAATCACAATAATGCAGGGAAGTAAGCAATAGAACATTCAACATTATTCACACATATGAGATACACAGAGACAGATATTTCCTAAGAAAACCTATAAAGGGTAAAAACCTCTTCTTCTTCATATGATAAGTAATCTTTACATGTTGTACATTATCATACTTATGAGCACCAACTCATAATGAGGCTACAACCTCTATTTTGCAAGCTACTACTTGCTGAGACCACCAACTCTTTGAATTCTCTAGCACCCACTAGAAAGAAGCACCGACTCCTTGGTTTCTCTAGCACCAACTAGAAGGAAGCACCAACTCCCTGGTTTCTCTAGCACCCACTAGAAGAAAGCACCAACTCCCTAGTTTCTCTAGCACCCACTAGAAGGAAGCACCAACTCCCTAAGTGTTCTAGCACCAAATGGATGGAAGCACCAACTTCCAGTCACACAAGCACCAACCTGTATAACAAAGAACAACAGTTCTCCCTTGCACCACCCTGCCACCCTAATTTCTTTGGCTGCAACCAGATGGAAGCTACAACTCCCTGCATTCAAGCACCCACTTGAACCTCTGAGGACAACAGTCCTCCCTAGCACCTCCCTAGCACCCTGAAATATAAATAAATGATTGAATAACCAACAACATAGATAAATCAATTCTTACCACTTCTTCACTATTATGCAATTCTTCTCTGCTACACTATTCTTTTGCTCTGTTCTCTTGTATCAGTGTCTCTCTGCCTACATCTTCTTGCACTTTCTGATCTTCTTCTTTTCTCTACAAGTGCAGCTCAACCTTCTTTTACTGTCTCAACTATGCATTTCTGTTCTTTGCTTCTCCTGCACTTTATGCTCTGCGTGCCATGTCCCTTCTATGCACCATTCCTCTTCTGTGCATTTCAGTTGCTGCACTCTGCCTCCTTCTACATACCTGAATCACTCGCAACATCTCCCCACATCTCTTCTTTGTTCTCCATTCTTATGGTCTCTGTGCACCTTGTGCATCCCATATGCGCAATCCTTCTACATGCTCTACTCCACCGTCATTGTTCTCCACATACGGATCTTTTCTGCAACTCTTCGTTGCCACAACTTCACTAGCTCGAGCATCAACACACTCTCTCTGTTCTACATGTTCTCCTCATGTCAAGTACTCTGCCTAATCATCATAGCAACTCTTCAGCTTCTCTGGTGGTTAAACCCATGCGTCCATCATCACTGGGTGTTATGCCAAGATTCCTTAGCTTGTCAAGCAGTCGAGACTCTTTGTCTTCTCTATCACAGTCAAGCTCATCCTCTCTATTTTAGTTACAGGCTTCCACGCTCTTCCATCTGTCAATCACCTCTATGAACAGTCATCATTCCACTGGCAAATTCCTTGAGACTCTTCATCTTCTCTGGCGATCACCTTGAAGTCTCTTCGAGTCCTCTGGCAGAAACAATCAGTCATTTCTAGCAGTTACACTGTGAACCTCCAAAAACCGCATCAGCAACTGAATCTCCACTGATCAATTAACTGTGAAGAGAAACAGTAGCCCTTCAATCATATTCCTGAATAACCTGCACTGTTGGATCATAAATGATGGGTCTCGTGCTTATTTCGCAATTTCGCAATTTGACATTTTGGCATTTCGGCATTCCTGTGGTGAGGCATCTCGTCTCTGCAAGTCGTGATATCCGAAATGGAGATTAGCTTCGTGCTACCTCCTCCCTTGAGCCCTCGTCTATGTGACCATAGGTTATCACCAGGGGCCAATTCTAAACATGCATTTCGCATTTCGCATTTCAGGGATTCTGTGATGAATCGTCTCGACTCTCCATGTCCCAACCTTTGAAATGGAGCTTGTCTCTTCGATCTCTTCTCTAAATCTCTTCGACGATGTGACCACTAGCGATGACCAAGCGCTTATCCATACAGCACTTTCGCAATTTCTCATTTCGGCACTTCGGGACTCCTGTGATGAAGAGTCTCGACTCTTGACTCCTCCAACTCCCGGTATCCGAAACTCTGGTCAATGTGCCTGTTTCAGGATTTTTGGTGTTTCGCATTTCAGCACTTCAGGACTCCTGTCATGAAGAGTCTCAACTCTTGAATCCTCCAACTCCCGGTATCCGAAACTCTAGTTGATGTGCCTGTTTTAGGATTTTCGGTGTTTCGCATTTCAGCACTTCGGGACTCCTGTGATGAAGAGTCTCGACTCTTGACTCCTCCAAGTCCCGGTATCTGAAACTCTAGAATGGATTTTTTGACATGCTCGCTTCGATATTTCGATGTTTTGCACTTCGGCGTTTCGACATTTCTATGATGAAGTGTTTCCTTGACACCTCCAACTCCTGGTATCTGAAACTCTGGTTGATGTGCCTGTTTTGGGATTTTTGGCATTTCGGATTTTGGCACTTCGAGACTCCTGTGATGAAGAGTCTTGAATCTTGACTACTCCAAGTCTCGGTATCCGAAACTCCATAATGAAGTCTTTGTTGATGTGCCTATTTTGGGATTTTGTAAGCCCGCTTCTCCTAGCACTTTAAAGAATGTGCAGGTTCTCCTGGATCCAACGATGGTCGGACCCTATGCTCAGATCTAACTCCCAAGATATGTCCTCCATCTTTGCACTCCTCCTGTCTAGATTCATATTTGACGGTCATCGGGAATTTTGAATGGGATCCAATGATCACTGTCGCTTCTCCTCCCAAGCTTACACATCCTCCTGACTTGGAGTAATTTCTAAGTGTCAAAGGCCTCGACCTTTGATCCATCTAAGATTCTGAGTACGCTATCTCTCTTGAGCTTTGGCAATGAGTTAACCTCGTCCCTGGTGCACACCTACGCACTGCATGCAACTCTGCGCTAATCCTCTTGAGCTTGCATTGTTCCTGTTTTGCTATCGCTGCACACTCTGATCGTTCCATCAATGACAAGAACACTCTTCCTGTAAACATGCCAACACATGATATGGTTTCTTACCTGTCGACCGAGATCCAGAGTCAGCAGAGCCAGTGTGGAAGCGAAGTTAAACTCCAGATCAATGAAGAACATCGTGGAAGAGCATCTAAACTGATAGGTGCAAAATACATCCACAATGAGTCAAAAAATCTCATGTGATAATTTCATGCATCACTGTCATGAAATTATCTCTATGTGGATCAGCTAAATAAGCTCACCAAGCCACAATCAAAACAAATCAAATCTGCAAAATATCTATGCTTTTTTTATAGTTATTTTGTTACAGAATATCTAGGCTATGGATTTGAGGGGATAAATGTAATGTTATATAAACGATAAACCAAAGCCTACAAAAGGAGACAGAGAGAATGGTTGCAATGTTAATTCCTTGATGTTGATGTAACTGAGATTCTGAGATTAATAGAAATATTGTTGTCTATTTTTGTATGATACGAGTATTAAGTTTTAGTTTAGATCTGTAGCGTTATCTACAACATAATTTAAACGAGGAGGGGCCCCTGTGTGAGGTATATGTTGTTTTTATTTTATTTAAGTAGCAAGTGTGATTTAATTTACAGTCATTTATTTTCTCATAGCATTTAATACAATTTATGAATTTTTTTTTCATAGACTACAGGGGTACTAGTGCACAATTTTTTAATTGAATAAGATAACCTCATTTTATTACAGAAACCTTCATTTTACATAATGATTGAAAGACTATAACAAACATTGAAATTAATAATTCAATAGATCAACAGACTTAAGGGGCTGGAATCATTCTTGTAGTGATGCATTAATTTTGTTTTAGAAGTTAAAATCATTTCTATAGCAGAGCAGTAAAGAGATTAGTATTGCATTTGTTCATCTAGGAATTAATCATAAACTAAATCCTTCATATGATAAATTTAATTTAGCAAATTTTAATCAATTGAAATGATTGACATGTGTATAAGAGACAAAGGGTACAATTTACAATTAAAAGGTCTAATTGACAACACTAATATAACAATAGAAATGTAATAACTCAATATCTAGGACTTTATCTATGGTTTAAATGAGGCTTTTTCTAAGACTTAATGTCATTTAAATTATCATTACTACAACAATGAAATCCAAAAAAAATAAAACAATACTTAAATGAAAAAAAAAAACATGCTTTGATAATGAATTAATTTATGACTCAAAATAGAAAACCAAGACTACATGATCCACCTCATCCAGGCTTTCAATTAAGCTCATTAAAATAAAACAAAAATCTTATTAACTTATAAGATTAACATGATATGACATTTTATTTAAAAACCTTTAATGTTAATAAAGATTAAGACATGAAATAACTCCTAAATACAAAAAGAATAAAACTTAAGAGTGAAACTTGAAAAATAAAAAAAAATGATGTAATAAGGATAAACACAAACCATAAACTACGACCCATCACTTAAATTATGATTAATAGATATCAAATTGGTGTATGAGATCTTCTTGTAAGGATGTATACATATCCTACCTCCTTAGGATTTGAACGGGTGACCTCTTAAGAGGAAACACAGATTCTTAACCATTAGAATGTTAGAAAAACAAGATCGTAGAAAAATAAAATTAAACAAATGCATAAATAAAACACAGAAGATACACAATACAATAGAGACACAGATATGCATAGTTCACCCAATGTGGGCTACATCCACCAAAGAAATTTCGAGGTCCTTCCTTTATTATTATCCAACAAATGAAGGGATACAACATACTGCACATCGTTTGTATCTTCATCCTCTTTCTCTCATAGTCTCATCTCTCAGAATACAATATTCATTCTATTTCTCACACAATCGCAATACAAATCCTAATAAAAGAGGGTTTCCTTCTAGGGAAAAAAACCCTAACATAACTTCTACCATCGGATCTGCGACCTTATAATGAATGGTCCAGATTGACTATGAAATTGCAATATCCTATAGCCTCTTTAAGCCGCATATGAATTAGGAAGATAATCAGGGTCCACAACCAACATAGACCCACTCAAGCTATATATTGATATAAATTATAATTTTAAATATTTATTTTTAAAATTTATAAATTTAATTTAACTTCATAAACATATAAATATATTTTTGTTAAAAAGAAAACATTATTTGTGTTTCTAAAACTAAAAGAGAAACATATTGATTTTCGTTGATATAATCGTTTTTGTATACATCTAGTTAAATTTTTTAATCTACATGATGTGATCAAGAATTACATGTTGCTTTATACTTATATATGTTGGTGTGTTTATTAAGCTCACCTAGATTTTATGTTCCTAGT
>JZKD02S0519647.1:371769-389031 GCA_000966675.3 Picea glauca | reverse complement strand
TGTATCAGATTGTGGTCATATTCTTCTATGTTTAAAGGATTTTGATATAATATTAACCTTTTTTTTTACGAAAAAACAACTTCCCTCTTCATCAATTTTCTTGATATTAACTGATCCATTATCAAAAGTTGTCTCTATATCATATGGTCCTAACCAATGAGTACTGAGCTTTCCCTAAAAAAAATTAAACTTGGAATCAAATAAAAGAGGACAATCATGTTCGAATATTCACCAATATTTAGAGTGGGGGGGGGGTTGAATTAGTATTACGCACTTTTTACCACTTTTAATCAAAATGTGTAATTGTCAACTTATCAACAATTTATCACTTATGATTGCATTCAAAATATTATGAACAATACCAGTCAACAATGCATAACATATAACCACATATACACAATACATAAGAATTTTACATGGAAATCCAAATAAGAGAAAACCACAAAAGTATTTCTTGTATATCAAAATATTACATTCATAGGAAGCACCAACTTCCAAAATTCTACATCACCAACTGGAAGGAGGCACCAACCCTCTAGTTTAAAAGTTCCAACTTGAAGGAAGATACAACTCCCTAAATTCTCCATCTTCAATTGGAAAGAGGCTCAAACCCCCTGATTTACAGGCTCCATCCTAAAGGAAGATCAAATTCTTTGTATCCTCCAACACCAACTGGAAGGAGGCTCCATCCCCTTGATTTATAGGCTCCAACTTGAACGAAGTTCTAAATCTCTGTATTCTTCAACTCCAACCGAAAGGAGCATACAACCCACTTTCCTTACCCCTTCCTTCCTCCCTAAAATATAAATAGAGACTCAACATGCCACTGAAATTATCACTCACAATTAACCTGTAATTGTCACTGATAATCAACCTATCATTGCCATTGATAATCAACCTGTCACTGCCACTAATAATCAACATGTCACTGTCATTGATAACCAACCTATCGTTGTAACTTACATTGATATTGATACATCAACATCATCAAAACTAGATACATTCACATAAATTATATGCCAAGATCGCCAAGAAAATCTCTCATAACATATGCCCAACGTCACCAAGATATGCCTCATATCATGTGCCAAAGATATGCCTCAATCAAGTACCATAATATCCATGATAAACCATAAACGATGTATCAAAGATAAACCTCAAAAAATATTCCCAAATCACCAACATATGTCTCTAGTCACGTGTCAAAGACTCTCCAAGATATTCCTCAAGCATATACCATAACATCAAGATATAACCCTCAAAAACACATATAAAGACATACCTTTAATCATGTAACAATTTGGTGCATAAGATCTTTTCTCATCATACCTCCCTCAACTTCAACATCATCAAATTTGATCTGCTTAGAAACTAGATCCACATATAAAATGGGTCCACATAGAAATTGGGTCTACATATAAACCCCAACATCAGTTCTTAAATTTATCTCGAGCACCTATTTGAGACTAGTTTTTATATTAGTCACAAACCCTAACTTGCAACAAGTATAACTATGTACCTGTAATGACTAAAGGTTTGAAACTTGTAACCAATATTCTTTGATATTTTCTATGAAATTCCTCCAATTTTAGCTCCCTTATTCGTCACTGAAAGGAGATTTAGTGAAAATGGAAGACCTTCTTGAATTTTGGCCTATTCTAGAGAGTGAACTTGTACAACATGCCACGCACTAAATGTTTGATATATGATTATGAAAATCACACATAGAATACTAGAGACTGTACTCTTTCCAATGCAATTGGTCTCACAAAATTTGGATCATCTATGAAGAAGTTATGGTTATTTTACCTAGAACGCATGTTTGAGACTAGTTACATAATTAGTCAAAAACCCTATCTTCCATAGAGTGTATATACAAAAGTAAAACAACCCAAAAGATGAAATCCATACCATATGTACCTTGATATAAATTCTCAACATATGCCAATTTTTTCTATCTAAATCATTCTAGAAAAAAGTTAGAGGGAAAATGGTAAGATGACCATTAAAAAACATACCTTAGAACACATCATCACAAGACTTCATCTTCCCTTGGAATTTTTCCTTCTTCACTTCATCTTCCCTATGAAATTTGCTGCCAAGACTGTGCTAAGAGATCAAAATATTGAATGATGAAAATGAGAGGTTCTTAATTTGTATTTATATTTTTCCAGGTACCTCCTTTACTTGACTTTAGGCCAACTTGTAACTTCTTTCACCATACTTCAGGGCTTTCATCTTTAAGAGGGAATAACTTCTCAACTGTGAGGAACCACATGATGTGCCACCTACCATTGTAAACAAAATGATGAAGAATATTAATATATGGAGTTTTTGTATGCAATCACAATTTCCTTCATACTCTTTTTCTCCAATCAACTTGGGGCTTCATGACCACATCTTCAGAGCTTCTTAACCACTTAGCTGTATTTCCAAGGCTTCTTGTAGACTTTGAGGATTATTAACCACTTATCCATATTTATAGGTCTTCTTGTAGACTTATTCAAAGCTTCTTCCCATGAGGGTCATGCTTAAATATACGCCATAAGGGGACCACTTTGGAGACTTCTTCAAATACTCTCATCACTTCTAGAGGCTTCTAGACTTCATCTAGGGTTGACGTCACCTATGAATTCTAGGGGATTATGATGCTTCTGGACTTATTGTATGGTTTACATAAATCAAAACCAACTTTCCAACAATATCCTTTGGCATTGATGGAAACACTCATACTCCCATCGTGACCATTTCTCCCCCTGTCTTCATGCACTCTGATTTTTCTCTTCCCCTTTGACATCAATAGAAAAGGGTAATTTCCTCTGACAATATACCTTCTTTTAACAATATCCCTCCCTCTCTCTTCATGCTTATGATATTTTTCTCCTGCTTTTTTTTCTTTCTCTCCCCCTTTGACATTAAGGGTAACTCCCTTTGACTATTTCTTCCCCCTATAGTCTTATGCAATATGTCATGTAGATCAATCTGGGGATTTTTGTATATGCTTTCTTTCCTCTCTTTTGGTGCTCATTTTCCATTGGTGCTTTCTGTTATTGTAATCCACTGGCATATATCAAAATAATTCATGTCAATTTTCCTTCATTACTTGAATTTGAGTCTACATGGCTCATCATGCCTTCACTGAGATGACATCAATGACATAATCATTCAACAATTTTACCTTGTCAGTACAACTCCTCCTGATGGTTTATCTCCCCTTATATTGATGTGCCTCTAATGCATTTCCTTCCTATGAATAGTTGGTTCCACTTGTCAATATGCTTCTTTTTTGATCCATATTCTTTATTGAACATTCCTCTTGATGACAATTCCAACAAGTATTTATGAAATTCCTCTTGAGTTCATGCTTTCATCCACTTTCATGTATATTCTCTATTTCATGTCAAGTATTGTGTTCTACACCTTCCACATATCTCATTAATTCATCTCTATTCATATGTCATGAAATTTTCCATGACTCTACTACTCAAATACACATGATACTGACAGATCTGTCACTTTAGTATTCTGAGAGATTCTTTGAATATGCTACAATTAATCACTTCATATTCCTTCTCCTCAAGTTGAATCAAATATCTCCACTAGTCTGCTTTGTCTTCAAATCAAAATCTCTAAGTCTACATGGGGATGTGTTCTGAAAAATACTCCTTAACAAATCTGTCATGAGATATTCTGCACCTCTGCCACCAAACCATTTTGAATCTTCCTTCCAAAATTTTGCAAACACTTCAGACTGCCCGAAAGATATTTCTCCAATATGTAATGGCTACTGACTCCCCCTCTTAAATATTCACATTATTGGGAGTCCCCAGGATGGATGTATTAGAACAATATATAAGGCTTCTCTACTACAGGATCGTCATTCTAAATTTTGACATCTTCCTCTTTACATGTAGATTCATCATGATCTCACAACTCTGTAAATCCTGTGAGTATGATATTTGGGAGTTTTTCATTCACCTGTTCTTCTTGTTTTTCTTTCCTTATCCAATTTTTATTGTACATGATATCAATTTTTTCTTTCATGGAAGGTTCCTTCATGCTTCTACAATCATGATCTATGTGTCCATAGTTGTGGCATTTGCAACATTCAATATTGTAGGGGGGCACATACACATTTCTTTCTTGAACATTTCTTTTATACGATCTGCAATCTACAAATTTATGTCCAAAGTTATTACAAGTAAAAAAGTAACCAAAAAAGAAAATTTGATGCCTGGAAGTGAATGATCTTCTTTTTTATGTATTCCTTCTGAATTCTTGCCTTAGTTTATCTTCTCTTCTATTGATTCCTTCACAATGATTGAAGCTTCTTTGATACATAGAAGTAGAATTCCTTCTTGGATATCCATCTCTTCTATAATCTTCTTCTTGAGTCTTCTCCATTTCTAGAATGTTCTCCTTTGATGGCTTGCACTCTTTCTTCTTGATAGGGCCTCTGATGACTCCCACATAACTCTTAGCCTTCTCTTTATTCTTTATTTCCAACAACCTGTAACATTTCTCTTCAAATTTCTTTACTAGTGGTTTGGAGCTTCCTCTCTCTTCAAAATTATTTCCGAGATTAACAACTTCAACCTTTAATGTGACAACTTCTTCTTCAATCTTCTCCTTTATTCATTATCTAGGTCTTCATTACCTCTTCCTTTCTCTTTTCTTCTTCAAGTTGAGTTTTCAAGGAGATAATGTATTCTTCAAGTCTTCTTTCTTGTTGACTAAATTATTCTTCAAGCTTGTTTAAGTCCTCTGATATTTCCTTAAGATGAGTTGTCAAAATTTCTTCTCTATTCTCTGCTTCCTTTCTTAGTAATACTCTTTCAGCTTCCAAATATTGCTTTTCTTCCAATTGATTTTTTATTGTTTCTTCAATCAATTTGGATTCTTCCAAATGGATATTTTGATTTATAATAATTTGTTGGACTGCTTCAAAGTTTTCATTTGTATTATGAGAACCCTCCTTTAGCTTGATTAATTCTTCCTTGAGAGACTTGTTTTTCTTCCTTTCTCTTTTTACCTCATTTAATGCATTGATTAGTTCNTTCCTTCACAATGATTGAAGCTTCTTTGATACATAGAAGTAGAATTCCTTCTTGGATATCCATCTCTTCTATAATATTCTTCTTGAGTCTTCTCCATTTCTGGAATGTTCTCCTTTGATGGCTTGCACTCTTCCTTCTTGATAGGGCCTCTGATGACTCCCATATAACTCTTAGCCTTCTCTTCATTCTTTATTTCCAACAACCTGTAACATTTCTCTTCAACTTTCTTTATTAGTGGTTTGGAGCTTCCTCTCTCTTCAACATTCTTGCTGAGATTAACAAATTCAACCCTTAATCTGAAAACTTCTTCTTCAATCTTCTCCTTTATTCATTATCTAGGTCTTCATTACCTCTTCCTTTCTCTTTTCTTCTTCAAGTTGAGTTTTCAAGGAGATAATTTATTCTTCAAGTCTTCTTTCTTGTTGACTAAATTCTTCCTCAAGCTTATTTAATTCCTCTGATATTTCCTTAAGATGAGTTGTCAAAATTTCTTCTCTCTTCTCTACTTCCTTTGTTAGTGATACTCTTTCGGCTTCCAAATACTGCTTTTCTTCCAATTGATTTTTTATTTTTTCTTCAATCAATTTGGATTCTTCCAAATGGATATTTTGATTTATAATAATCTATTGGACTACTTCAAAGTTTTCATTTGTATTATGAGAACCCTCCTTTAGCTTGATTAATTCTTCCTTGAGAGACTTGTTTTTCTTCCTTTCTCTTTTTACCTCATTTAATGCATTGATTAGTTCTTATTCAAGCTCTACTTCACCTTCTTCTTCTTCTTCTGAATCTGACTGATATGATGAGCTTCTTTCTTCTTGTTCTATCTCAACATCTTATTTATATTGATCAACATGTTTTGGCTCTGTGATAAGAGGAGATTCCTTAAAGTAGATATTTTATAGCTTATCCCAAAGCTCTTTGGCTGATGAACATTGTCCCACTTTGACTTTTACTGAATCAGATAATCCATCTAGGATAACATCCATTGCTATTTTGTTGTTCCTTTTTAATTCCTTCTTGTTTGTAGTCTTCAGAGGTTTCTTTGAAGTGATGTATCCTGTAACAACTGAGTGCCAAACATCAATTCCCTCTTCCTATAAAAATACTCTCATCCCATAGCTCCATATCTCATAGTCATGACCATCAAACTGATGTTCCATTATCAATGCACTCCATGATCTACCTTCTAGTGGTTATAATGTTTCTGAAGGATATGCTCTAATACCAATTGTTGGAATACTCACCAATACGGAGAAGGGGGTGAATCAATATTGAGCACTTTTTACCACTTTTAATCAGAACATGTAATCATCAACTTATCAACAATTTATCACTTATGATTACATTCAAAATATTATTAACAATACCATTCAACAATACATAACATATAACCACAGATGCATAGTTCACAATAATTTTACGTGGCAACCCAAATGGGAGAAAACCACGAAATGATTTCATATATATCATAATATTATATTCATAGGAATCACCAACTTCCAAAATTATCCATCTCCAACTAGAAGGAGGAGCCAATCCCCGAGTTTACAAGATCCAACTTGAAGGAAGATACAACTCACTAGATTCTCTAGCTCCAATTGGAAGGAGGCTCCAACCCCCTAATTTATAGGATCCAACCCAAAGGAATCTCCAACTCCCTATATTCTCCAACACCAATTGGAAGGAGGCTCCAACCCCTTGATTTACAAGCTCCAACCTAAAGGAAGCTCCAACTCTCTGTATTCTCCAGATCAAATCGGAAGGAGGATTAAACCCCCATTCCTTTCCCCTTGTAATGTACCTAGTCTCCCACTAAGTCTCATTACCACCTTACTTATTCTATAATACCAAATTTTAAAGTACCCAGAATACTAGTGGGCCATGCTACTCTGAAAAATTCACTATGCAATTTATTCTCTTCACACAAGTCCGCACAATATCACTTTAAGGTAACGTGCTCAGCCCAATATTGAGTCAAGCCACCCATATTATAACAACAAATGTAACAATTTATTTTAATACAAACTAAAACATCAAAATGAAATCAAACAACTGTACTCACCAATCTACTAACCCCATAGTACAACTGTAAACACAACCATCTGGGCGTCATGTACCACTTTTTTTATTACTTTGTGCGGGATCTAATTCCTTACCCACACACACACATGAGTGCTAACTTCTTAGAGAATACAAGTTACGATCCTGTGCACTAGGCCACTCAGTCCTCTTCTTGTTGACTCATAACCAAAATCATAAGTTTAAACATAACAAGAAAATTTATTGTCAACTAACATACTCATGTACAACTACAATTAAAGGCTAAAACCACCATATTTACATGTTCAAGAGATATTAAAAAAAATACTAGAAAATACTTATATGCAACACATGCAAGAATTAACCCATTTCAAACATAGTCAAATATGCACATAGTAACCAAGACAAGTACATAAGGAACACTTATCTTGAATGAACATCATCAACTACGGCCTTGAATCAAACATTCCTCCCAGCTATAGACATTGTTTCTCATAATATTTCAGCAATAGGTCACCCCTGAGATAGGGCTCAACTTCACCATGCAGAAGGGTTCATGTCGACAAAATATGGTCTGAAACTGAACATAATTACTTAGTCCTAGGTTCCCATTGTTGCATATATCCCATAGTCCCGCATTCCCAATGCACCTATAAAACCCAACGAAGTGTGCCCATTCTATGCTCAACAGTCCTTCGGCTACCCCACTTCCCTTCCCATGGTTTCCAACAATAGGTCAGACAAGATTTCTTCGAGACCTGTGACTAATTCTCATCGCACCAGGGAAAAACTCTCAGTAAATCTCTCACCTATAGAGTATTCCCATGGGTCTGAAAACCACTCCACAACATCTAGTCTCTCACTCAATGAGACTTCTCACAGCCTATCAACCCAATCCTTCAATAATCTCTCTGATTATAGTCCATAATTCCTTATGATATTCTCTTTGAAGATAGGGTAATAATCATAATTTCCATACAATTCGACCCCCTTCTACTCAGGAGAGATTGCAAAATGAATAATAAGACAACCATCCCAAAAATACACTAAGGCTAAAAATATATATTGCATGCCTTCCACTTGACACTTGTCACTTACAAAAGTTCCTTTAAGCCACTTGGTGACCCATTCCCTACCCTCGGGAACTTAGGATAAAAACATATCCACAACATTACACTTTTGGAAATATTATTAAAATATCCCTCCTTTTTCCCTTTTTCGGTGGAGTATCCCCCCATCTCTTTTCATCTGATTCAGTCAGTGCGCAGTGATGTAATATTGTATTAATATTCATGATTATATTTACATGGATAGGCACACTAGCATATCTGGGTCTAGAATCACCATCCTCATAATCACATAGGATCTCCAGCCTCAATATATATATATATATATATATATATAGATAGATAGATAGATAGATAGATAGATAGATAGATAGATAGATAGATCAGTACTTCACACTTCCAGGTTATTACTATGCACTTACCTAGGTGTGCATAATACACAACATGTGTGCACCTTGTCTTTCTATCAATTCTCCATGCACTTGCTCAGATGCGCACAACACCAAAACCAGGTGTCCTTGGCTCACTAGCCTAAATGTACATTAAATTTACACTTAGTACCAATCATCTCACCAACCTTTATGTACAAATACAAAGGATTTTGGATTAGGGACACTACAATCCCCTCCCCTTTATTTATGCATTGTCCTCAGTGCATCATATACACATCTACATACACAATTTCAAACATTTTCAAAAGATGAGGATACTTTGCTCACATAGCATCCTCATTCTCCCAGATTGCATCCTTAGAATCGTACCAGGTCGATTGGACCTTTACCAACTCCATGACTTGATTATGGAGTTGCTTGACTTTCTGATCCAATATGAAATCCGATCGCACTTGAAATATGCATTCTTTATCCACTTGAATGACATTCCAATCAATGACATTATTAGAATAAGGTACATACTTCTTTAACAATGACACATGGAAAACATTATGAATGCATAAGGACGTAGGAAATGAAAGTATATAAGTGACAGGACCAATCCTTTCAAGGATTTCAAATGGCCCACAATAGCACATTGCTAACTTAGAACACTTTTCCAACTTCAAGGAACTACGTCTGACCTTCACTTTTAGAAACATGTGATCACCCACTCCAAATTATCTTTGGGTTCTACCTTTATCTGTACATATTTCCTTTCTATCTTGGGAAGCCTTTAGATTCTGCCTTAACTTTACCATCTTCTCATTCATTTCCTAGAGTAAATCTAGCCCAACTACTACGTGGTTTGTTGGGTTGTCCCAACTTACAGGCATGTTGCACTTTCTACCATAAAGTGCCTCAAATGTGCTCATCTTTAAAGATTCATGATACCCATTGTTGTAAGAAAACTCTACCAAGTGAAGGTAGTCTTCCCACTTGGATGGTTGATCCATCACATACAACCTCAACATGTCTTCAATCACCCGATTTACCCTCTTAGTTTGACCATTTGAATCAGGGTGATATGTTGTGCTGAAATTCATACTTGTTCCAAATCCCTTGCATATCCCTTTCCAAAAGTTCGAGGTAAACTTGGAATCTTTCTCAGACATAATTGTCTTGCATACACCATGCAACTTGGCAACTTTGTGTATGTAAATCTTAGCAATGTCTTTTGATTTTTGCGTTGACTTCATTGGAATAAAATGGAATACTTTAGTAAGCATGTACACCACCACCATAATAGAATCATGTTTCTTAGAAGTCCTAGGAAACTTAGTTATGAATTCCATGGTCACAAATTCCAACTTCCACTCATGAATAGGCAAAGGTTGCATCAAACTAGTTGGATTTCTGTGCTTAGACTTGACCTTATGACATTCGAGACATCTCGCAATAAAATATACAACTTCCTTTTTCATACCTGGCCAAAAGTATTACTTCTTGATTGCAACAATTGTCATTTGGTATCCTATATGTCCAACATAAGGAACCTTATGCATCTTTGACAAAATCAGGTTCTTCAACTCTTGTTCATATGGCACATTGACTCTACATCTATACATGAGGATCCCATCCTCTCTTAGCTCATAACATTCAAAATTTGGCTGCGACATACCTTGTTGTAAGGTCACACATATATCCATATAGCACATATATGATTTGGAAACTTCCAAAATTCTGTTGTGCAAATCGGTCTAGTACATGCTAATGGTTGTAGCATACATCTCATGCATCCTCTTGTTGAGTGTTTCAACCACCTTGTTCTCTTTTCCTATGATATGATTTATGTTGAAGTCATATTCACTAAGGAACTCTAACCACCTTCTTTGTTTGGCATTCAAAATTGGTTGTCCAAACAAATAATTCAGAGCACAATGGTCTATTCTCAGCTCAAATGTGTTACCCATGATATAACGCCACCACATATTCAAAGCATGCACTATGGCTGCCAATTCCAAGTCACATGTAGCATAGATATTTTCATACTCTTTCAACTTCCTTGATTCGTAGCGTACCACATGTCCATTCTAAATTAGGACTCCATCAAGTCCTTCCTTGCATGCATTTGTGTACACACCAAATTTTGCATATGGATAAGAAATCCTCAAAATCGACGCACTTGTTAACAAAATCTTCAAGTGATGAAAACTCCTTGTACAATTTGGAGTCCATTCAAATCATGCACCTTTCTTCCGCAGGGATGTGATTGGATGCACAATCTATGAAAATCCTTCAAAAAACCTTCTATAGTACCCTGCTAGTCCCATAAAGGATCTCACTTATGCAACATTTCTTGGTGTTGGCCATGATTCAATGGATTTTATCTTCACTGGGTCCACAAATATTCCTTCTTGTGAAATAATATGACCCAAATAATGAATCTGTCACTGATAAAATGAACATTTTCTGATCTTTGCATAAATTTGATGCTCCCTCAACACCTGCAACACCATCCTCAAGTGTTTCTAATGTTCTTCTTCAAACTTTGATTAAATAATAATGTCATCCAAAAATAAAATGACAAACTTATTTAAATACTCTCTGAAAACTCCATTCATCAAACACATGAAAACAATTGGTGCATTTGACAACCCAAATGGCACCATTGTAAACTCGTAATGACCATAACTTGTTATGAAGGAAGTCTTCCTGATGTCCTCCTCTTTTATTCTCACTTGGTGATATCCAGATATGAGATATATCTTCAAAAATGTACTTGCACCTCTCAGTTGACCAAACATGTCATCTATCCTTGGAAAATGATACTTTTTCTTTATTGTTATTTTTTTCAAATTCCTGAAGTCAATACAAAGTCTCAGTGTGCCATTCTTCTTCTTCACAAATAGAACTGGTGCACCCAAAGGTGACACACTTGGGATTATATACCCCTTATTTAGAATCTCTTCAATTTGCATCTGCAACTCCTTCAATTCTAGTGTACTCATCCTGTAAGGAGTCATGGATACAGGTGTTTCTCCCAGCATCATATTAATACATAAGTCAATATCTCTTTTTGGAGGAAATCCTGGTATATCTTTAAAGAAATCCTCATACTCTTTCAATACTATGTAGTCTTCCACACTTCACGCTTTATCCTTAAATGCCTCTTCCATGTGAGTTGTGAATACTTGACACCCTTTCCTATAACTTTTCTTTAACTACATTGCTGCAATTTCTCTAATAGTCTCAACTCTTGGAATTTCTTGAACTGATATCAAGCTTCTTTCTCATACAGAAAAGTGAATTCCTTATTGTAACAATCCAGTACATCATGATTCTCATCCAACCAATCTGTACCAATGAGGAAATCATATGATCCCAAAGGTATAATATTAAAATCATCTTTTGTGCGTAGTCCAGTCATCTCCAATGGACATGCCTTAACCATCTCATTGATTTTCCTTTTTTCTCCTGTAGCTAACTACACCAACCAAGGTTTTCCAAGCTTGCTTCTTGACAGATTGAGTCTTTCCACCATTTTAGGATCTAGATAACTATGACTAGCTCATGAGTCTATTAAAATAGAAATGGGTTGATCATTAATTTTACCTTCTACCTTGATCATGTGCAACTGGAACTCAGCCTGCTTGTTATCCAATGCGGCGTAAATCCTTGGAACATTTCTATTCATGTCCTCCAGTATCGTAGCTTGTTTTACATTATTCCCAATCCTAACTTTATCACCTCTTTGAGGACAATCTCTACACATATGATTTCCTCCACAACCCCAACACTACATAGGTTGTTGCCATGAATTTTGTCCCACCGTTTCCAAGATTCTGGGCTCCTAAATAGTTGTTTGTCCTTGTGCAGTATTTTTGGAAAGTGGTGGTTTAACTCCCTTCTTCCTATATTCCACCTTACTTTTCACCTTGTCTTCCCAATCCTTTTGGAGAGTCGATCTTCCCCTTTGCTGATCATAAAGACACTTAGCCCACTATATGGTATCTTTCAATGTTTTAGGGTCATCATATTGTGTGTTTTCACTGATAAATGAGGAAAATCCACTCAAATATTTGAATCTTCACTTGTTCATCCTTGATAAAAGGCACATAATTCAAAAATTCTAAAAATCATCTTTTGTACTCATCAGTCGTTATGTTCCCAAGCTTGTGTTCAAAGAACTCCTTCATTTTCCTCTCATAGTACCACTTGGTTAAGTATTTATTTTGGAAATACCTATTGAACTCTCTCCAAGTCACTTTATTCTCATCAATGTGTTGCATTTTCACATACTGATCCCACCACATTGATGCCATTACCTTTAACTGATAAATAGCAATTCTCCTTTCTTCCTGTGAAGAATAGTTATGCAGCTGGAAGTAATTTCTCATAGCTAACAACCAGGTATCTACATATTTTTCCTTCTTCTGCTCACCATCAAAGGTAGGAGTCTTGATATTATTCATTCCCCCCTATAGGTCATCCACCCTAGTCCTTCTCTTATGATTTTTTATAGGAGATGGACTTGAGCTACTATGCCCTTTCCTGAAAGAATTCTTACTGACACTTATTTCTTCTCTTATTTTCTCATCATGAAACCTACAACCTATTGATCTACTTGAATTTGTCTCCTTATCCATATTATTTTCTATTATGTCTAGAATTTGCATCAATTTGACATTGAAGTCATCTTCCTATGCCTTGGATTTCATAAGACTTTCATTATTAGCCTTATAGCTCTGGACATCTTTCTGTAATACTTTTGCAGTTTCTAACAAGTTCATGCGCTCCCCCTTGGATTTTGTACCATCAACACCCAAACTAAAATCCAGATCCCCAAATTAATCATTGGGAATATAAGTCCTCTACGCATATTCCATACTTTTAATATTCTTCACTGACTCTGTTATGCTCTAATCACTGAAAATTCTGCGAAATGTGCAAGAAATTAATATTTGTTAGATGGTTTCATGCAACAATTACATGAAAACTTTACATCATTTTGTCATAATCCTTCTACTTGGATTTCTTGAACAATTTTAACATCCCATACTCTAGTGCACACACATGCACATCATTGTCTTTTTTCACATCACAAATCTATCCCACACACCAATGGTCTTTTGCGCAAACTAAACTCTGTATTGCACGGCACCAATTCTTAGCACACACATCTATTCACACTAATCTCGGGCCCATAAAAGTCCATTGTTGAACCAATAGATTTGATACCAAAATTTAACATACACAATCTCCCACTGAGTCTCATTACCACCTTACACATGCTCTGATACCAAACTGTAATGTACCCAGTATACTAATGGGCCATGCTACTCAAAAAACTTCACTACCCAGTTTCTACTCTTCACACAAGTCCATGCAATATCTCTCTGATCCAGATTATTTTGAGAATGAAATGAATTGATATATATAACAATGAAATATATAGAGATATTGTGAGATACCTAGAAATATTGCAATAAACACAAAGATACAATAATGCACAATTTTTATTAATGAGAGAATGTACATAAACTGTAAAATTACAGAGTGAATGATTCACTAGAATGTTGGCATATTATCTTTGAGAAGAGATGTGATGGATACTCTCATTTGCAAGAATATGATGATGTTTACATTGAGGCTCTAGAGGAATTTTTATCATAAAGAAAATCCAAAACCCTAATTGCGGAAGATGAAATGCCAAAAGGTTTGTAGGACCCAATCGGGGTAGTTGGTAAGTAAACTTAACAAGGGTGTAAATTTTTCATACGATCTCCATTTGGGGCACATGATAGATCGTTTGAAAGGTATAACCAAGGAAAACACATTTTTATATCACACATTGGATAAATCCTATAGTGTGACTATGGAGGGCCCATAAAATTCATTTCAGGGCCTCAAAACGACCCCAAAAGTTTAGGACCCGAAAAGATGTAAAAAAACTGCCAAAGTGGAAACCCTTGTTTTGAGTCAGTGGAATAGGTGGGTGACCACTGATTTTATCCTGGATCAATCCTCCCCCATTATGAAGAAATGGTATCCTTTTCACCAGGTCCTCGTGGAAGCTTTTGTTGAATCTGAACCTTGGTGAGTTTATTTCCTTGCTGAAGAAGCTACCTTGCTTAGCTTGTGGAAGGTTGTTATGAACCAATCTGTTTGCATGATCTATCTAAGTGTCGGAGGAATTTGTTGGTGAATATGTAGCATGAAGAACATGAAGGGATGTATTATAACCTAATTGGACTAGGTAGTGTGGAGGAACCCCTATAGGTGAAATAGGAATAACTTGGTACTCTTCTACAATCTCGTTAATCTGCTTCTATTGGATAGAAGGGTATTAGGTCGAGGTTGCAATGGTTGCAGTGTACTTCTCTTTTGAACAAGTTGTGAATAGGATAAACTTTTCATTATGAGAGATTATTTTGTGGCACTATTTTGTCGAGACATTAGACGGAATCACCTCTGGTATCCTGTAGGGATGACCTGCCAGAGTAACAAGGACGCTACAGGGTTGAGACTCATAAACAACATGATGCCTCCACATATATGGCTAGCCTAATAGAAAATCACAAAATTCCAGTGGAGAAACATCACACAATATGTCATCCTTGAAGGGATTGATGCCATATGATAGGAGACACTCTTGGCCGACACGAAGATCTCGTACCTGGCAGAGCCATCTGAAGTTGTATGGTTGGGGTGTGGTGTTGTCGGTAAATCCAACTGCTTGAAGACCTTTGTTGAGATGAGGTTCTTATGGCTTCCGCTATCAAAAATAAAATGAAGTGAGGTCCTTGTAATACCACAAGGACGTGCCCCCGTTATATTATGAATTGTAATCATGTTTTGTAGGATGGTGAGTCGAGTATTGATAAGTTGGTGGTATTATGTGTTTATTAGGCCGGAGAGCCTAAGTGTTATAGGCCAGGAGCCTGTTTTTGTATATGTAATTATACAGAACATTAATAAAGATTAAACATCATTGCATGCAGACCGACCACAAAGAAAGAGTGATGGGGGACTAAGCTTCCACAAGGTGGGTAAGGGAAAAGGGGCTGAAAGGTTGTAAAGATGGGCTAAGCTTAGGGGATTAAGTCCTTGAGAATAATAATTTATTATTATTCCAAAGTGTTGTGAAAGGTATATTTTTATCCTACGTTCCTGGAAAAAGGGAATGCATACTTGATGGAGTGCATGCAGCTTCATGGGTGACATGTGTCAGCCCAGGCACATGCAATTTAACCCAAGAATTGAGCCATGATGGGGATTCTTCCTCCATTCTTGCATCCTCTTTCTGAACCATGTAGCCTCTGCATCTGATCTCTACATACCTCATGTAGCTCTGAAATCTGAAACCATGAGGCCAACCTGTGATGTTTTCCTAAGAAGCCGATGCATCCTCTATATGAACCGTTGAGTCTGTTTTAGACCTCTGCGTGGATTCCTTGTTATGAACCCTAAAAACAGTGGAAAACTCGTGGATTGAGCCGTGTCACTTGTGTATCCTGTGAGCCCAGCCTATCCACCTTTGCAGAGCCGAGTCCGTACCCAAACTTTATTTGGGTTGCTTCCTTCTATTTTTCCTGAGTGGAATTATGTTGTTGTTATCCTCACCTTACGTGAATTGGGCTAAAATTGGTTGAAGAAGAAGGTTTTTAGGCCTATGGTTGAAGAGGAAGGTTTTCAGGCCTATGAGCATCTCTCTCTAGGTGAGAGAGTCTCCTGGGAAGTGGTTTTATCCCAGACAGAGTCCAGCACCAGCTACGGAGCTCTGAGAATTTCTGATCTGACCTATTGCCAAGACCCAGAGAGGGAGGTGAAGCACCGATGGAATATGCTTGTGAAGGTGTATACTCTCGGGTGGAACATGCATGTGGGGAATGAGAGTCTGTGAGTAGTGGTCGTAAGAAGGCTCCTGGAGAGAATCCTTCTAGTTGCTCTGTGCAATTTTTCTATAACCTTAGCCTAGTATAGGACTCCCTTGCCTGGGGTGGAGCTTAGTCCCAGCTCAGGGGTGACCCACTAATGAGCGTGATTAGTAGCGTGGTCTAAGGCTGGGAGGTTCGTGGAAGGTCTAGACATAGTTGGTGGAGTTACTACAGTTTCAAAGATAAGTATCATTATGTGTTTAATTTCAGTTAAAATGCATGTCTGTGATGCTTGTAATATTATCATGTATTCTATTGCAATGATATTTATTGTTAGTTCTATTTAATTATGTATGATGGAAGTAATTCTATGTTAAATGCATTAATTTTATTTAATATGCATGTTATATATGTGCATGTGAATGTTCCGCATAGTAGCGTTGCCTGACGGTGGGGTTGATGGTAGAGGATGTTACAATGTCCAAGGTTTATGGAAGCCCTGCTTGACTGCTAAATTGAAGAGCTTGTGTATGTGAGGGATAAGGATTGGCCCTCCGATTTTAAAAGTTTCAACTTGGTAGCGTTCAATTTCCTTAGCTTTCCCATTTGCAGGCTGCTTAACCCTAAACTCTATGTCATCTAAAGAAAAAACTTATTCCTTTGTAGGGACAATAGGAATGGTGTCCATGGCATTAGGGAACTCATAAAGGCTTTTAAGTTAGGAATTCTAGTCCCTTAAGGGAATCCTATTATTTTCTTTAGTATTGCATTTTAGAATTTGGCTCCAGAACTTCTTAGGATCCAACTTATATAGTTGTGAAAGTTTCTCTTTCCTTTTATTGAT